>JAUMHM010038669.1:0-15677 GCA_032362435.1 Melikaiella ostensackeni
TTGTAACACATAACGTAAATACTGAAAGCGAATGAAGCGAAGTGCGGACCGTGCGAACTGACGAAATTATGCGCTTGTGTGGCACCGCCCGCAGTGTTAGTGCGGTACTGGACGAGTATGCTGGCTTTAGAGTCACGCTCTCTTTACCCCTTCTTTCCTTGGTCGTCGAACGACATACTCGGAATAACATATTGCGGACTGACTTACTAGGGACTTTCAGTGTAATTTAAGTGTAATCCTAAGGATTTTTTAATGATTAGTGTCATTTTTACCAGATAAAAATTATTCAAATTACTTCCTCACTGTACAGTTATAAATCTTGGTACACTCGAAAACATTTCTACCTTATTTAGACAGCGAAAACTAATTTTGTTGTGAAATAAAGAGCAATATATCACTTTTAGATATTTTCTTGTAATTCAAAATCATTAAAAATGATTTTAACGTCAACATTCTTTATACATTATTGTTGCAACATATTACAAATACATTCAAATCAACGTATATCGCACATTATATTATCAAATATTCGAGAAATTTACGGTAACTCTAAGAAAATGGCGAAAAAATCGTCTATTTTCGATTTTTTGAATTTTCAAAGTCATTCAAGGAGGGTAAAAAATATTTAAATGGAATTATCGCTATACAGGTATCAATCGACTTGCTTTGAACTATTTTTATTGATAATCTCAATCTCAGAAAAAATGTTTGGTTATCAAATTTGAAGAAGTGCTTCATTTTTTGGGATTTCAGCTATATCTACGATGCAGAGATAGAAGAATTTGTTGTTTTTATGAAACTTTAGGGGAGTGTTTTTGGCCTCCAAAAGAAAGTTTTCATTGCTATTAGAACTTCGCGTAAACAACTTTATTACGTCTATTGAGCCACGTAACTTTTTATGAGATTCAAGTTATTTGAAATGAAAGGTTATCGCTACTTTAATTTGTATTATTCACTATTTTATATTCATTATTACTGTACAAATTTCATAAACTTCTCAATATTTCTTTCAACTTAATTTTTCTTATTGTGATATTTGAAATAAAATATGGTTTCAATGTTTAATTTTGAATCTCACTTTTAGTGTAAGTCGGACCTTTAATATAAAGGCTTCTAAGCCACATATTTTTGAATGCGATTTGAAGTATTCTAACATATAATTTCAACTAATTATCAAATATATGATCACATAGTCGACTTTTACACATTCATATGACTGCTTCTGATTAACATTTTTTTATATTTTTTTCACTTAAATATGATGAATAATTTCACTTCAAGTCGTCTTTAAAATGTAAATTGGACCCACAATGAAAAATGTATTTGCTTAATAAAAAACTGGAATTTTATTTAGAAATCACTATAACCTCAATTTCAATTTGAAGTAGAAAATAAAATTTTTGCCAAGGCGAACCTCAGCTACTCAGTGGGTCGCAGATGGCGGATAGCGAGCGCCCTGAGTTATGTATCATTTCATTAAAATTGTATATTTATATACAAATTTGAGTTTTAATTACAAAACTAGACTAATGAAATATGTATATTTCAATATCAATGCACATTATGAATTAAAATAACATATATTTATGGAAATAATACATTTCTTTGGGTAACTGCGAATGAAGATTAATGCAAAATAAGGCACAAATCTAATATTAAAATAATGATGAAGGATAAAATTTGTACTTTATTTTGCAATATCCAAAAAAGCATTTCCGGACCGAGGTATAGAATTTAATAAAATTAATTTTTAAGTAATTCGGTATAGTTAATATAATATTTCTTATAATAGAATTTAGTATGTATATTCATTGATTATATATTACATTCTCATCGACAATGTGACGGGAAAGCGTAAATCATCTCGATAATTATTTGGAAAGTTACCGTGTGCATGTTCCAAAAACGATTTTGAAACCATTTTTCCGTTTTTAAATATTTGGAAAAAATAAACTATTTTAATTATATAATTTATCAGAAAGGTACAGAAATGTATGCAGAAAATCGATCGCGAATATTATGATGAGAATGTATTCCTTAAGGCCGATAGATTCTTAAGTACATAAATTTCCTTCTTCATTCGAAATTAAAAACAAATTTAGTAATTTGTACATGAAAAACATACAACAACAAACGCGAAGCGCGCGTTGAGAATGTGTCCGCGAATCAGGCAGATTTTTTTGAAATTTTAAAGATAATTAAATTCTGATGAACTTTGTCGAGCCGATTTTTGAAGATACATTTTTTTAAATTTGTAAACTAAGTTGCAAAATATCAGAAAACCATAATTTTTCATATTTGTTTTACCTGCTTTGCCTCATTCATTGATATTTTCTCGAAAAAATTAAAGATTCAGCTAATGAAACGCATTTTCTGTATCTGAAAGCGCCGATTTGATATAATTATTTACCAGAATTGTTTATAACAATTAAAAATGTTGTCGAGTGTCAGTATATCCCGTTGAAATATTATTCGTACGGGTAAAATAAACGATTCTGCTACAGAAACGCATTTTCTGTTTCTAAAAGCACCCATTTAATGAATTTGTTTTTCAGAATTGTTTATAACAATCAAAAATGTTATCTTCTAGTATTTCGTTGTAAGACGACATTAATCTTACATAATTTCGAAAGAAGATCGAGGTAAAAAATGCTTCCAGGTTTCAAAATCCAACAAAAATAAATTTTGTTCATCAATTTGTTTATAACAACTAAGAAAGTAAAGGAACTTCAACTACAATATTAAAATCTTCTCAGAAAATGTAAATTGACGAATTCCATACGTTTTTGAGAAAATATCAAAGAATGAGGCAAATCAGGTAGCACAAATATAGAAAATGATGATTTTTTGGTATAATGCAACTCAAATAACAAATAAAAAGAAATGTATTTTCGAAAATTGACTCCACAATATTCTTCAGAATTTATTAATCTTCAATTCAAAAGAAAAAAAAGCGTAATCAGCCAAGAAATGTAGGCTCTGAAACTTTGTGAACCCCAATTTCCAATTTCGCCGCTCTCTGCGGCGGATAAAAATACATGAGAAACACGGCAATTTATGACTTCATAGAATATCATTTGCCCTTAAAGGTACATATTTTATGGAGGATGAAGTAATCAAAATTTTGAGACGAAGCTTTATCAATATTTCATTGATTTTGAATTAAAACGAATGCCTTTTACGACGTCGTAGAATACTATTTGCCCTTGAGGGCTTAGGCAGTTCATGAATTATTCATCTCTTAGAGTATACCATATTTAGATATGTTTTCCACCCAAGTAATTATCATTTTAAAGAGGGGTAGCTCAAAAGTATCCTAGCTTGTTTCTCCATACACATAATATAAAACTAATAAAGAAATTTAAAAAAACATTTTTTTTTATGTTCTTCGACAATAAAAATAAACAGGTTTGACCTCATTGAGGCATGTTTTTGAATTTCTTTGTGATGTCACAAAACAACTTTTTGTGAGTCTGTCCTTTTCATTTTCGAAGAAAGTGTTCTTTGCACAGAAAAAGCTAAGCTAACTTTTGCGTGCATATTTTTTTCCAATTTTTGGCCAATATCCGTCTCAAAATGAGCCCAGCTTTTGTGTGTGCGGTCCCGCCTTAATGTATAATAAGATGTTTAAATTTGAAATAAAAAGTTTATATTTCGTGAGTTTATCATAGCATTTCCTTAAATTATCTCAAATTATGGTTAGCAGAAAATTAAATATAAAAATATATTATTGAATATCTTACATTATATCGTTGCCGGAATTGTTTTCATATCTTGAAGATGTGTTAGCAGTACTAGATTCAAGAATTCCAATCGCTAAGGGTCCTTCTGCATTTTGCAATGCCCTGCTTGATTTCACATAAAGATATGCCATTATGGAGAGTGGTGCTACGTACCTGTAAAAAAATAGGATGTTCTGATTTTTATCCTCATAAAATATTATGTCAGTACTGCATGATCGTTGAGAAAAATTTAAGAGTTTCAGACTCAAGCATTACCAACTTCAATTTTTTTTAAACAACTTCACAGTAAATTTTCTGCCATAAAAAAAGAATTTTTAACAGAATACATCAACTTTGAACCAAATAGTTGTGCTCTCAACTAAAAATTATAAATTTTCAACCAAAAATAGAATAGTTAAATTTTCAGTTAGAAAAATTTATTTTCAACAAAAAAAAAACGAATTTTTAACAGAGTAATTCAATTTTCAACAAAAGAGATGAATTTTTAACTGAAGTAATGAATCTTCAACCAAAACAATTAATTTTTAACAAATTAATTCAAAAAAATTTTTTTTTATTTTTAATTTTTAAGAGGGTTCAACTTTCAACCAATGTAATCTTTGATATTTCAACCAAAAAATATTTTGATTCAAGTAAACAGTTGAATTCAACTAAAAAAGAAGAATCCTTCACCAAATAGTTGAATCCTCAGCCAAAGTAAAATATTAATTTTCAACCAAACAGTTGCATTTATAACCAAAAGTCGCACTTTCAAAAAAAAAAAGTTGAATCCTGAACGAAATCGGATAAATTTTTACCCCAAAAGATTAGTTTTCAAACAAAGAAGAAGAATTTCTTACCAAAAATAACGAATTTTCAACAAAATATCAGAATTTTCAACAAAAAATGGAAGAGTTAAATTTTCAATTAAAAAAAATCAATTTTCAAGTTAAAAAAATTAAATTTTGAACAAAGTATTACATTTTTTGACCAAATAGATGAATTTCGAAATAAAGTGATGAAACTTTAGGTGGAATAGTTAAACTTTCAGTTTAAGAAATTAATTTTCAACCAAATAGTTCAGTTTTCAGCCAGAGAGATGAATTTTCAACTAAAATAATGGATACTCGCCTGAAAAATGAATTTTTAACAAAGAAGTTCAACTTTCAACCAAGTAGTTTCATTTTCAACGAAGTAGTTGAATTCTCAACCAAGACAGATGAATTTTCAACAAAATAGTTGCATTTTTAACCAAAAAAGATGAAATTTCTACCAAGAGAGATCAATTTTAAAACCAAAAAGACGAATTTTCAACAAGATACATGATTTTTCGACTGAAAAAGATAAATATTCAACAAAACATGGAACAGTCAAATTTTAAGTGGAAAAAATTAATTTTTAGCAAAAAAAAAAAACAAATTTTCAACAAAATATTAAATTTTTCGACCAAAGAGATAAAGTTCCAACTAAAGTGATGAAACTTGAAGTGAAATTGTTTGATTATCAGTTTAAAAAGTTAATTTTCAGCAAAGTAGTTCAGTTTTTAACACAGAAAAAAAAAATTTTGACTAAAGAAAAAAATCCTCAACTTAAAAATGAATGTTTAACAAAGCACTTCAAATTTCAACCAAGTGGTTTTATTCTCAACGAAATAGTTGAATTCTTAACCAAAACAGATCAATTTTCAACCAGACAGTTGCATTTTTAACCAAAAAAAGATGAAATTTTTAAGCAGAAGTCTAATTTTCAAAAAAAAAAAAAAGAAAGTTGAATCCTGAACCAAATCGGATGAATTTTTACCCCAAAAGATTAATTTTCAATCAGAGAAGAATGATTATTTATCAAAAACAACGAATTTGCAAGAAAATACATGAATTTTAAACAAAAAACAGAATAACCAAATTTTCAGTTAAATTAATTAATTTTCAACCAAAAAAACGAATTTTCAACAAGATATTAAATTTTTCGACCAAAGAGACGAATTTTGAACTAAAGTGATGAAACTTCAAGTGGAATAGTTAATTTTTCAGTTAGAAAGAATAATTTTTAACAATGTATTTCAGTTTTCAGCCAAAGGGATAAATCTTGAATGAAAATAATGTATCCTCAACTAAAAAATAAACTTTCAACAAAGTAGTTCAACTTTTAACCAAGTAGTTTAGTTTTCAGCGAAATAGTTGAATTGTCAACCAAGACAGATTATTTTTTAATCAAATGGTTGCATTTTTAACCAAAAAAGATTGAATTTTTACCAGAAGAGATGAATTTTAAAACCAAAAAGACGATTTTTCAACAAGATACATGATTTTTCAATAAAAAAAACAACAAATTTTCAACAAAATATTAAATGTTTCTACCAAAAAGATGAATTTTCAACTAAAATGATGAAACTTTAAGTGAAATAGCTAAATTTTAAGTGATAAGAATTAATTTTCAACAAAGTAGTTCAGGTTTCAGCCAAGAAAATGAATTTTCGATTGAAATAATGAATCCTCAATTAAAAAATGAATGTTTAACAAAGTAGTTCAACTTTCAACCAAGTAGTTTAATTCTCAACCAAAACAGATCAATTTTCAACCAAACAGTTGCATTTTTGACCAAAACAGATGAAATTTTTACCAAAAGAGATAAATTTTAAAACCAAAAATACAATTTTTCAATAAAATACATGATTTTTCAACTAAAAAAGATAAATTTTCAACTAAAAATGAAGTAGTTGAATTTTTAGTTGGAAAAATTAATTTTCAACAAAAAGAAATACGAATTTTGACAAAATCAGTTTAATTTTCAACCAAAGAGATGTATTTTCAACTAAAATGATAAATCTTTAACTATAAAAATGAATTTTTAACAAAGTACTTCAACTTACAACTAATTAGTTTAATTTTCAACGAAATAGTTGAATTTTTAACGAAATAGTTAAATTCTCAACCAAAACAGATTAATTTTTAAACAAACATTTGCACTTTCAATCAAAAAAGATGAAATTTTTATCAAAAGATATGAATTTCAAAACCATAAAGACGAATTTTCAACAAAAGAGTTTAATTTCTATCCGAGAAAGATTTTCCAGTCTAGAGAGAAAAAAAAATCAACCAAATTGTTGAATTTTTCAAGCCAAAAAGGCTAATTTTCCACAAAGCAGTTAAATTTTAAACCAAAAAGAATGACTTTGTGACGTAATTGTTGAATTTTTAACAAAATAATTATATTTTCTACCAAATAATAATAATTTTAACCACAAAAGATGAGTTCTCAATCAAAAATATAATAGTGGACTTTTCAACCAAAGAGATGAGTTTTCAACAAAATGATCAATCTCCAACTGAAATTGTTGAATTTTCAGTTGGAAAAATTAATTTTCGACAAAAAAAACGAAAAAAGTTAAGAGAATTGATTTTCGACAAAAAAAACGAAAAAAACTTTTTCTAGACTTATGGGAGGCTTACAACTTCTTCGGATCAACAAGAAATGTTTTAGAGAATTTTGAATTTCAGTGTGGGAGAAAAATTCGAATCTTCCTATACTGGGCTCTAGATCTCTACGTCTCTGAAAATTTTTTTTTTACCTTCGAAAAGTGTTTCTTTAAATTCAAGTAGTTCAAATATTCGTCGAAAGTTAATGATTTTCCGTTAAAAAAAATATAGGAAATTTCTTCAATCGCTCAAGTTGCAAAGTGCTTGTAGACGGTTCAAAAATGGATTGAAAATTTGTTTTCGTTCGATTCCAAATCCAAAAAAAGAAATAACATATTTTTTTGGAAATTTTGATATTATCAGGTGTCGCCAGGCACTCGAAATTTCCCATTAAAAAACATGGGAAAAAATCACTTTTTGAGTTCTTCGGAATAACTTCTGTGGGTTTGTGATAATGTGATGGAAAAGTTATAGGACTTTTAGAGGACTTTCTAACGAAGAATTTTTGTATAACAATCATATGGGTTCGTCATCCCTAACACACCCCTATGGTGCCCCGAAAAGTACCCCTAAATTAAAAAATGCCAATTTTGCACGAAATCTACATCTTTGTGCACTTTATTCTCGTTTTTTTTTCTCTAAACATTATCATTTTTGGTCTAGCGGAATAATAGCAAATATGTTCAAGTAATTTGCAATTATTTAAGAAAATTCAATTTTTTAAAAATATTTCTTCTTTCTCAAAAAGTCCGCTTTTTTCGAACAGAATCAAAATCAAGGTTGCCTTTTTATATATTTGATATGTTTTCGAAATTTCAGCTTCATAAATTAACAAAAGCCTATTTGTATAATCAAATTCACTTCCTTTGAATAATTTTTTTTAAAGTGGGCTTTTTTTCTAACAGAATATTAATCAAGTTTGCCTTTTAATATAATTTATTCGTTTTCGATACCTCAAATTAATCATTCAACAGACCCTTGTTTGTTTAAATTAAATTTGTTTGAACAATGTTTTTCCAGAAAAATTGGGAATTTTCTTTGTTTTCTACTATAACTATTACAACTACTGATTGTTGAAAACGTAAATTTTGTTTGTTATATTCATACGTTGCCTTTCTTTATATTTTATTTTTGTATTATACTGGAATCTTGGGTTGCCACTTGCCATTATTTCTGCTACTGCTGGCTTCTTGTTGTCGAACGGCCATGTGAGTATTTCTTGCGAGTAAGGGAGGAATAAAAATTCCTGAATTTCCTATGAAAAATTCTTTAAACAAAAGGAATTTGTCAAATAATAAAGCTAAGATATCAAGATATGCAATATAAAAAAGACAACACGGACTGAAAATGTATAAGAAAAAAAGTTGACTTCTCTAGAACAGCGCGATGAAATACTGCATAAAACTAATAATTATTTGTTTAAACAATTCATGAATACAAAAAATAAAATTTATGTTTTGAGCAATCACTAGTTGTAATATATATAGAAGAAAAGAGAAATTCCCTGGAAAAACATTAAAATATAACGTTTAAATTACATTGAAAGGCAACCTTGATTTTGATTGTGTTAGGAAAAGGCCGACTTTTTGAGATAAAACAATTATTGAAACAAATTGAATATTAAATAATAATAATAATAATAATTTTGAGCAAAAAAAATAAGAAAAGAGTTCTCAAGAATCTAGATTTCGTGTAGAATTGACATTTTTGGATTTAGGGGTAGTTTTCGGGGCACTGTGGGGGTATGTTGGGGATAAAAACCCCATAAAATTCTTCATTGAAAAATCCTCTACAAGTTCTATAACCTTCCCGTGGCATTTTCCCAAACCCACAGAAGTTATTCCAAAAACCCTAAAAAGTGATTTTTTCCGAGTGCCCGGCGGCACCGGTTGAAATCAAAATTTCGAAAAAATAAATACATCCAATTTCTTTTTTCGGATTTGGAAACGAACTGTGAGGATCGTTGCCCTTTTTAAAAAATGTGAATTTGAACCACTCTGTTATACACATTATGTTTGGAATCAGGAGTTGTTCACAGTAAAACAGAATACTGATAACTGTTAAACCTTAATATTTTTCTGACATTGAATTTGGAAAAAAACTTAAGTTGAGCGAAAATTCGTCGAGTTTAAGAGAGTCAATAATCGAATTTCAGAATTTTATCATACGTTTTTTTAAATTCAGACGAACCTCACTTGATTCTAGATAAACTATTTCTTAATTCAAGTTCACTTCTAAATTTTAGGTAAAAAAATGTGAAAGAATTATCAGTTTCAAGAATCCTTTTTTACAGTGTTTTTTAACAATGATTATATTATTTGAAGCGTTTCTCGGCGAAGTCGCTGTCTATAAATAATATGTACTGTCTGCTATTATTGAATTTTCCATATAAGACTAACCAATTTCCAGTTCGTGCAAGTCTAGTATTACGGATTTTTCTGTAATAATTGCCCTAACGCTACTTTTTACCGATTAGTCTCACGGAAAATTTGGTAATACTAGTCAATTTCTTAAAAATATTTAATATACCGTAAAACATAGCTAAACGGAGTGCCTGGGAAAAACTGGGCATCTCATAATTTTATATTTTATAATTTGATTTCTTTTTTCTGGATATAAATTCAAAAGATTTTCGATTGTTTTCTGTAAAATAAATGTCAAACTTTATTTAAGAGCTTGTTTGTCCAGTTTCTTGGGTAAGTTTTAATGAAAAGAATATTTATATAAGGGTGAACTTTTCTCCATTTTGGTTAAGTCGAATAAATTGCTCTTGCTAAAATTTACTTGCAGAATTTTTTGGATATTTATGTTCCCTAACATATTGTACATAGTCTTAATAAAATTATTTAAAATTTCAAGAAAGTTTAGATACTTTGTTTTGGCTATAGAATGATTTTCATAAAAAGTTTTAAATTTATAGGGGAAAGCGGAACATTATCAGAAATTATAATACCCAAGGGTCATCCAGTTTATACTCCGATGAGCATTTGCAAAATGCTATTCACGAAAATGTTTCCTAATATCGTCAGGATTATTTTTAGTTTTGTGTCGTTATACTCAGAAGCTTATATGTGAAGCAACATATATAAGATTATGTTTTTACTGAAAATAAACGCTTATTTTCATGTTGTTACCCATCATATTTGTTTAATTTACTATAAAATAACGATGAAAGGCCTTTAGTTTATGATATTTTTGCCATTTTATTGAAAGTGGATAACTTAGCCCCACACGGAGGGGTACAGACGGACACACTTTGGATTGCAATAACTAGTTACTTATCACTATATTAAATGTTTTAACTTGAGCAAATGAAAGAAGAAGAGTTAGACATTATACATTCAAAACATAATAGTCTAATTTTAATTCATTCCGGCAATATATTGAGAAAACCCTAAAAAGATGTCCCACTTAGCACCGTCTTACGGTACTTGTTAGATTTTTTTTCTAAACTCAATAACTTATTTTTTTATATTTTGAAATTTTGTTGTGTAGTTCGGGGCTTCATCGGGTCAGCCTTTAATTTAAACAATAATTGTTGCCTGCTATATTTTTTTCAGTAATTTTCTATATTACAGCAGTAGTTTCGTAGAAAATGGCATGTGTCGATTGAAACATTCATCCTCGAATCCCCAACCGTGACGTTAAAGGAGAACATCCATTTCCGACAAGAAGTGCAGCACTCTAGAAAATTCACGGCATTTAGAAGTTCAAAAGTGTTGAAAACTTTAGATAAGAACAATGTACAGTGTGTACATAACAGTGTACAGTGTGTGCATCTGGGTATACGTGACTTAAAAAATGAAACGCAATATTTTCAGCTATTCAAATTTGCACTGATAAAATTGTTTTTGTTTTTCATGCTTTATCTCAATTTTTCTGCATACAGGAAGAAAAGGAAAATATTTAGTATAAAATAAACCGGAAGGAAATTGGAAATATATTATTCTACGAGTATACTGAATATTGGAAATACGAATATTTCAATATGTTATCTCATACCAAGTTTCAAGGAATCTTTAATTACTCAGAAGGTCGATCGTTTCTCAGCAACTTATTATAGAATATTTCATTAATGAGAAGCTAGACAAGATCCTCAGAAAGCATAGTTATCACCACGGAAAAAAGTGGATCATTAGAATATCTCTCTAAACTGTAACATGAATTTCTTCAAATACTTGTTCTGAATAGTCGTCGATGTTTAATCGTGACCTAATTGTTATCTTCATCATACTGACCAATTGTGAGCGAATATAATATGCCAAGAGTCGCATCAATATCGATCCACTAAAACCGGTTTACCGAAAATTGTCAAGCAATGAGCCTCGACTCATTGAATTACGAACCGTCTCTTTCGAATCATGAATTAATTTTACTCTTGATAATTCTACACGGCGCCACGCTTTCCGTACTTAGAGAGGCTCGTTAAGGTATGGAATAACTAGTGTATTTTAATTTTTGTGTGTAATATTGTTGAAAACATGAAGTGTGCGTAATTTGTGCCAAATGTATATGCTTACAGTGTGGCGTTTGGAAATAACTGATAAGAATAATTGATTGGAAACTCAATTCTTCTCAATGCCTCTAAAATGATGTCGCTCTTCATTGTACCATGTCAATATCTGGAGTTTTTCTAATGTAGCTGCGATTTGCACATGTTGATTGTAACGAGGGCGCAAAACCAGTTCGGTGTTACGAAAGCATATCGTCTCCAAGGGTGCATAAATCTGGTCCACAGTTTTTTATTCTCCATGGTCATCGCCAATCAAATGTCGTATTTGGAAGCTTAATTCGCATTTTATTCTTGTTGATGTAATTGAATGTTTAGTACGGTACCGTATTCTTGTTAGCGTTTCATTTTATTTTTAAATCTCGATTTTACTGCTTGAATATCAATGACTATATCTTTAATTAATATTATATATTGTTTCGTTTACATTGATAATTAATTTGGATTCACTCAAATATATTCTGTTTTGAAATGTCCGCTATTATTGATTCGTAAATGATTATTTCTAGATTAAACCGTTTTTTCACGATTACTATAATTTGAGATGAGTTTTGAGATTAACTAATAAACCTAAAAGAAATTTTTAAGCATAATTTTTGAAAGCTAAGTCTTAAAAGAAGAAAAATTAAATTCTATTACAAAACCAATAGCTCTAACTATCTAAAATTGAAGCGCAGCTTTTTGGCGGTGCATTTTGTTAAAATCACTATTTCGCGTTCAGGTTAATAAATTTGTCTTATTGAAAGCGTAGGATAAACAATTTCAAATAGCCGGATGCACTGTGTCACTTACAAGGAAGGCTACTCAAGTGTCTGCTTCCGATTTTATTCGTTCAGAAGTATGTCTTGGAGCACTAAAAAATAAGGTACACGTATTTTTTTGCGTGCCAGAATTTATATATTTATGGTCTGAAAGCACCCTTCAAAGTTTTCGAATAATTACTTTAGAAATATAATTTCCAGTGAAATTAATCATTTAGAAGGCAGTGTAAACATTGTTTAGACTCAAATTATGTTATTAGATTGCAGTAAAATATTAATTTTCTAACCATCACCCCCTTAGACGGGGGATTAACTACCCCCTATTGCTAACATACACAAAAATTCCTGATCATCATCCAAGTCAAATTTTATTTTTGAATGATTAATGAAGTGGTATGAAAAATACAAGACGTTATATCTCTTCACACTCCATGTCAGATTTCAGAGGGTAAACTACCCTTAATTTAAATTTTTATTTCCTTGAACGTTCGTAACAGTTGCAGTTTGATGGTCGTAGTGAAAAATTCTCTTCAGGACAGGTAACATTGTGGAAATGGGCAACATCGCAGTCTACCGGCATGAGGCACCCCCATTCTGATTCCAAGGAGTTAAATCACTCTCAAAGCACGTGTCACATTCATGAAACATTTCAAGTGTTGCAAATTAATTATTGCGGTATACAAAATTTCACAGAAATTCATTTTATTTATTTCCTCTAATATGTTGTAGAAAATAAAATTGTTTACGGTAGTGACATATATGTATTCTGCGAGATATTATTCTTCATATTTATTACACATATGGTCTAATAACTGGCGTTTAATCACAATATGCACATTTTACTTGTGAAGATTCTCCAAAGGCAAAATCTACGGAATTTTCAAAATCTTACGGCCTATTATCTACATAACCACTTTTATACCATGAGTACTGAAGAAGGTTTTTATATCTCGGAGATGATAGTTGATTGTGACCAAGAGATTAAGGTTTAATAATATTGTTACTCACTTAAAGATTTATCTCATAATTATGTAATAAAACATCTTCCAAAAAACGTTTAACAACATTTTTCCAAACTCGAAATCGATAAACGTCTAATGGCTGGATCATACCTGTGATTCCTTTTAGAATAACTTCAGGGATGACAGTCTTACCAGCAGTTGCTTCTTTTTCTACAGTGTCGGTACAGTGCCCAGTCCATGAATTCAATAACAACACACTTGTACACCCAGTATTAGAAGAAAATACTTCTTTCACCCACTTATTGATATGGTCTATAAAAGTTAAGTGAGAAGATGTTCAAAGTTATAAAAATAATGGAAAATATAAAATTAGCTTCGCATACCTGATGTAATCTTTCCAGATTTCGGAGCCGTTACGAACACATTAGATGGTCTGAATAATGCTCCTTCTACTACTGGTCCAAATTTCCCACTTGGTTCTCTTAGGACCATAAATAATGGAGACAACAATCTTCCGTCGGCACTAATAATAGGTTGAATTGTATAGCTGTGCGTGGTCGAAGATATAGATTGTACAACACACTCAACTTTTTTTCGACCTTCCACTGCTAAACTTCTTCCTAAATGCAGCTCCAATTGGAAGCCACTTTGATTCGTATTATAAACATTTTGAATTCCGTACTGCTTTATCAAAGGCTTCACTTCACTGACGAAATCAATTGCTTTCTGCTTCAATACCTCACTATCTTCTTTTGATTTCCGTGTTGAAAATTTTGTTATTTTTCTCGAAACAATGCGATGAGCTTTTTGTAATTTATACATCCACTTCATGGATATCGTAAAGTCCATTTCATTGTTATTCTGATTCCTGTAGGCTTCTAGAGCCCACCTACGGAGATCTCGGTCATGAACAATAAACCCAGCATTAAGAGCATCATTAAATTTTTTAATTACAAATTCTGTTATTTCAAATAATTTATCTTTTCTTGTTCCTCCGGCTCCTACTTGCTGAGCCCACACTCTTAACTAACGTTCAGAAGATAGACGTCAGAACATATGTTGAACAGTGTGAAATTTTCTTCTTCTCTTTCCTCCGTCTGCGTTTTTCCAGTATTCAACAGCTGTTCTTTTTATTCAAAATCCACATTAGTGTCTTTCTGTGAGCAAATTCCTACAAGTTCATTCTTTTCTACCCAATTGATTTTGCTGTCATCATCATCAGCAATTATTTCAATTTCCGATTCTTGAACGGTTTTTAAAAGTCTAAAGACGTTCCTCATGTATTTCCACATTGAATTGAAATATAGTGTTAAGTAACAACTGTTCAAATTTTTCTGCCAAGAAAGTCTCTTGCCGTGTTATAGGTGTCTCCATTTAATACATTGTTTGGAACGTTGCAAGAAGAAGGTTTATCACGTTTACAGGATTCACGATCATTTTAGCAATATTTTTCAAAATTTACTTCACATCACCTTATTTCACAGTTTCTTAAGGTAGCAACTAACTTTTTCGCGTGTAAATTTCTTTTTATATACTGACATTGAATTTGCACACGTTACAATATTTTTAGAGATGCACACCGAAGCGATAATTTTTTTGTGGTACCGTGTGCAAATTGAAGGATATATACAACACATACGCATTACGCTTAAGACAAATGCAATATACTAACATTAAATTTGCACACGTTACCATATTTTTAGGGATGCAAGTCAAGATATTGAGAATTGAAAGATATCGTGAATGATATCGATGAATGACAGCATGAATATTCGTCTGAAAGTTGATAAACCTTATCAGTCATGAAACATAGGTAGTGTCTATAATTTTTCGATTACTGTTTTTAAGAAACAAAAGAAAGAAGTATTTCCCTTATGAAACTTTGCTTTTAGATCGAGATATAGGGGTGAAGACTAGGGCGTTCAAAATTAACTTCATGTTTCTTTGCTTACAATTAATCACTCACATGAAAATCTTGTTCCATTTGGTGAAAAATGCCTAATTTTCTGGGATTTAAACAGTCTCATGAAGATACAAAAATTGAATTAACCTTAGTTCCCATTAAAAAGTAAGTGTATAACATGGAACATGTCATAAATATGAAGAATAATATCTCGTAGAGTATATGTAAATTCTGTAAAACAATTTATTTTCTACAAAATATTCTAGGAAATGAATAAAATAAATTCCTGTAAAATTTTGTATACCACAATAATTAATTTGCAACACTTGAAATGTTTCATGAATGTGAAACGTGCTTTGAGGGTGATTTAACCCCTTGGAATCAGAATGGGGGTGCCTCATGC
>JAUMHM010038690.1:0-15676 GCA_032362435.1 Melikaiella ostensackeni
GGAGTTATGATCGGTTTGTGTTGTATACTGAGGAGGGCACCAGTCTCCTGCAGTTTGGTCTCGAAGATGAGAAAAGAACATTCAATATATATGTGACAAGAGTACTAAACTGTGAATAAAAAATGAAGAAGTTCCTAAACTTTCCTTAATTTTCCTTTTAAAAGGTCCATTTGTAAAACCCTTTTCAATATATATTTACGCAACATTCAGCTCATTCAAAAAATTCTCGTAAGTTCCTGAGTTTCCATCAATTTTTGGAAGTTTCCGTAAGGTTAGTGTGATGAAAAGAAGATTTGGAATAAAAAACAAATTAGTTATTAACTTTTTTGTTACTACATGAAGATTATATCTTTTATTATTTGTAAAAAAAGTGGCTAGCCTTAGTTATTGCATTAATCAATTAATTTTAAAGAAATTGAGATGCTTTTAGAAAATTTCGATTCGTAATTGTGTCATTTGGTCTTCTGATTTAACTTTTTTCTACAGAAAGCACCTTTTTTTAAACTTGTTTTTTAGAAATGAAGAGAGATATTATATTTTCATCGAATATCTGTTGTTTTTTTTTTGTTGAAAATTTCACCTTTTCATTATTTTTAGTTTATAAAATTGATGTTATTTTGTCGACCAGGTTCAAATCCGGGCCGAGGTAGATTTTTTCTCATTTCCCCAAAAATCATTTTGACCAGTAATCGACAAACTAACATCGAAATATTAATTAATTATTTTAATGATAAATTATGATTGGGTAATTATAAATCAAACTCGGTGTAAGTATGATATCTGTTCTTTGTTTTTCTTTTGTATTGTGGAATACGAACATCTGTCAACTGTTCGAAATTATTATTAGATAACTTTTTCTACATCACTGAACTTTCAATGTCAAACAAAATTCAAGTTTTATTATTTTTATTTTCATTAATATTCTTATGAATGACAAAAAATTAAAAGAAAATATATATTATAAGAATTAGTGAAGGTTTTTTCAATAGTTACCAAAGTACAACGTCTTGTAAAATTTTGACTTCAACGTTTTATGTGCACGTATCACACTTACTCGTGGTGACGGAAAATGTGAAACCGTTGACACAAGGCAAGGAAACTTAAAAATATTTCTTCGCGCAAGCTTTTGATGATCAAAGAAGAGGAAGAATGAAAGCAGAGAGTCCAAAGAAAATTTTGGAAAAATTTGAAACAATAATTTCCTCAAATATTTGAAATGTCATTAATCAAAGTATAACTTTGTAATTTCGTATCACACTTACGCCCATCGCCCCTATTTGAAATATAGTATGAATAACATTTTTTATATGTACCTGAACATTCATATATTTACGAGCTTTAGCATGACATGCCTCGCATTGTTCAACTTTAATTTCTACAGAATCAGAGTCCCAGTCCATCCTACAATCTCGTAACCTTTCAAAGGTTATTCCTTTTCGGTGCGCACCTTCCCATGCAGCCTAGTGAGAAAGAAGAAAATAGTTATAGAAATTGTTTAATTGTTCAAATTAAAAAAATATTCAATGATTCAAAATTATTTTCGCCGTCTGACCTTCGTATCATCACGTAATCTATTCTCGATGTCTTCAAACTTCCGGACAGCTTGCTGACGTAAGTTTCTCAGTTCCTCTAACTTATTTGTAAAGACTGTCTGTAAAGATAATAAATAATTATAAAAGTGGATGAAAATCTTAGATTTAAAATCTTACTGTTCTATTTAAATACATTTGACGTAAATATGTATATAAATATGTTTGATCATAGACAAATCTAAGAGAGGAACTCCATGCTAAACTCACAAAAACAAAAATTCATGTTATCGACTTCTTTTTTCAACGAACGCTTTATGGATTTATGTTATTTTCTATATATTTGAAACATCGAAATCTTAGCTCTATTTTTTTGCTACCTGCAAATAGTGTGACAAAGTATTTTCAAAATCGCAAAAAAGATTGTCAGTTAAATTTCTCCTCATATATATAGTAACATGTGTAAATTGGAAGGGGCGGTACGATTATACAAAATTATACTATGCACGACTAATTTTATTCTACAAGCGACGACTCTACTCATATACGATCCGGGACACAACTATGTTTATTTAAAAGATTAAATAATTTTAGTTTTAACTCAACACGGTTTAATCCCACAGCGTAAAACTCTACGCAAAATAATAACTCAAATTTGAGGAATTAAAATAAACTCTACACACTAAAACTCTGCACGAGAAAATATTAAACAAGAAATTCAATCATTGCTATGGGGCTATGAGAGTTATTGAAAAACGAATTGGAATTAAGTAATCCAATCCTAATTTCCAAGCTTCGTAATTTGAACTAGGTACCAATGGTGTTAACTGTTAACTCAGTTTAACAAAAGATATCTACTTTACTTAAGTGAAGTTTACAAATTTGAAGAAGTTAGAAATTTTTTAAAAATGTGTTATTGGTTTGGATTATTACGTTTTTATTTTTCGAAAAATGGAGTTATCTGAATAGATTAAGCAGTAAATACCAATTGCTTAGGACAAAACTTCATTTTTTTCCTGACTTGGAAAGAAATCATTCTTCACTATAAGTGCATTTAGATGATCAGCGTCAAAACTCGCCCTGACGCAAAAATCAAGGTGATAAGAAAAAAAGTCTGGTTTTGATACTGTTAATTTTTTGGGGATAGCTGATCAGCACCAGTCTTGGGCCAGACCAGACCTTCAATACTTGACGGTCTAGATAAAGTCAGACCTCGACAAGAATAGCGCTAATCCTGGGCTACATCAGTCCTCCCAGACTAGACAGCCTAGGTAAAGCCAGACCAGACACCTGACGTACATGAAATTTTTCCACACGGGATATTGATCTTTTGAGGAAATCATCGTTAAACAAAGAAGTGTTAAAATGAAAATTATGCAGTAGAAGAAAAATTATGCAGTAGTTTAACAGTATCAACAAATTTTCATGGAAGTGAGATTTTGCTTGACTAATGAAATACATAGCAATATTACAGCATATCACTAATGGAATAGTAAAAGAGTCACAAGTTTATTCGACTAGAGTCAATCTGTTATAATACTGAATAATTCTGTACTGAATTCGGGTAATAATTAATTTTGAAGCAATGACTTGGAAATACGTGATGTTCGTGGACGTGACGTTGGTTGATCATGTGACGCTACCTATTGACACGTTTCACAATATTGCTTTCTTATTGTCTTAGTAAGGTTGAAAATGTTATAAAATTTAGCTCTTATATGAAACTTTTTTATTTTTTCACCGAAAGTAAAAATGTCAAAATCGGCAAAAATAGACATTTAGACATGTTTCCATATGGTATATACGGAGCAACTCTAACCTGATTCTTGATACGGGCTTACCCGCACTAGGTTCTATATTGCATGGAACAGTCGACATTGAATATATCAATTATTAACCAACGCTATCATGGATAATTTGTGAAGGTTGAGTGACTTACTTGCAAAGCGCAAAAACCCAATAAGCTAAAGATCGCCCACTTCATGATTGAATAAGTGGTTCAGTTTCAAAATTCCTTACAAAGATGAAACAGAAATATTTTATCTCAGTCTGTAAAGTTGCCTTTTTACACTTCATGCCTATCACGTGGATTGTTTATTTACTGACGTGGAAGCAATTCGTAAGAGAAGAGTTGGGAAAGAATTACGAAATCATCATTATTTGGCAAAGATAACGTTGAGTCAACAAAAATCTGTTTTTCTGGAAACTTTTTTCCTGATCTATCATAATTTTTTTCGACAAACAGTGATGTAGTTCACACATTTACACGTTTTAAAATGTTAATATTTATGTTCTTGAAATTATGTATCTAGAAAGGTGATGAGAAAAGAAGTAGAATTATTCAGAATCTTTCAGAAGTAGTCTCATTAGATTTTTTATTTTTCTATCATTATTATGAAACGATGCATTAACAGTTATTAACACACATGAAAGCTATTGACAAACTTTCAATTTGAAGTTCCGCGATTTTAAGGTCTTCAAATAAAAGACGTTTAGTTTTGAACATTTTTAGTTATAAAAGTAATTTTATCTTGAAAGCTTAGTTTTTAAATGGTTTGAATTTCAAGTCATGAATTTAAATTCTGGAATTGTTACTAAGCATTTAAAGGTTTCAGTAACATAAAAATTGTTCAATTCTTATTATCAATTTTTCAGCTTCAACGGTCTCAAATTGAAAACTGTCTCATTTTTCACAATCTATCTTTTCATGAAAACAAGATTTGATTGATAGTTTTACTCTCTAAATCTGAATTAGTGAAAGTTTTACTAATTGATCATTAATTGCGTGTTTGACTAATGTAATAGTAAAAAAATCACAAGTTCATTTCTCTAAAGTCAATTTATTAAAACATTAACTAACAATTTGGTAAGATTCCAATTTCAAATTCTACAGTTTAATTATTTCATGAAAATACTTTGAGATGTACTGAGGTATTGAACTTGAGTGTTTGAATTTGTACAATTTTAGGGAATTACAGGTTGTTCATTATCGAAGGCCTTGAATTGGGATTTATTCAATTATTTGAAGTATTTAATTTAAAATTGTCTAATTTCAAGCGTCTTATTTCGTACCCTCTTCAGACCCTTTCCCCTTAAATACCACCACTAATCAATGTGTTATATATTTTTCTTAACTTTGAAAAAAATTTTATATTGCCCTTATGAAAAAATATTATCGGAAATTCACTATAGGCCTAGAACGATTGTCCTGTAATGGATTTCTCATACTATTTTTCGTAATTATAAGAAAATGAAAGAAAAGTATTATAGGAAAATTATTACAGAAAAATCAGTACCGAAATAAATAATTTAAAAATATTGCAAGAATTATAGTAGAAATTAGGGAAACTGTAAATGAATGATTTAATTTGGACCTCTTATATGACAGTGCATAAACAGTGTGTTATTTATGAGAAATTATCACGATGTAAAGAGTTATGTCCAACAAATGAAATCTATACACTAAAACACTGCACGAGAAACCCTGACACAAAAAATTTGGAAAAAATCTCTTGTTTAGCAGTATTAATAAATTTGCATGAAAGCGTGATTTGGTTGGTACGTTTATTTTATAAATCTGGAATAGTGAAAATTTCACTAATCGAATAAGTAATTGAGGGTTTAACTTTAAAAATAGTCATATCTTAGCATATCAAGAATGGAATAGTAAAAAAATCACAAGTTTATTTTACTAAAGTCAATTTTTTTAAATATTGACCAGTTATTTGGGGATTTCAGTGACTAATTAATTGGTGATGTTTTTTTATGTGCGATTGTTTTTCATATCAAATTGTAGACGTGAATTGAAAAACTTAACATGTGCCAGGTGTGCATACATATAAAGGGGATTAATTTCATAGGTTGATGTAGAACCAATCTATTCAGATTATTTCATTTTACAAAATAGAAAAAAGTAATAATCCAGAACAATAACACATTTTTAGAAATTTCTAACTTTCTCAAATTTGTATACTTTATTTAAATAAAAATAGATATCCTTTGTTGAATTGAGTTAATCATTAATACCCCAATGAAAAGAAATCCTAATAGTATAGTATTCATAGGCAACCTTGCAGATTGGAACGAATCTTTGCTTAACTTTTATCTCTTAAAATTTCTCAAAGATAGAAATGAAATCTACTTTCTTATGAAAAGTTGTATGTACTAAAATATAATTCAAAAAAATCCACAAATCAAAATTTGATTGAGTCAGCCAAACTAACCTTTCACTCTTTCTTTTTTTCGTCTTTTTTATACTACTGGGGACCCAACATGTTTCGAAGTCAATTTAGACTTCCTCATCAGGGACAATTTACAGGAAGACTACAGTTATAAATAATGAAACCTGCATTGATTAAATTCAAATTTTACCTGAAAAGAAAAATAAAGAAATTAATATGCAATGTTCTTTGGTCCATTTGTCTATTTTCTTATTATTATCAATCTTTTTTTTTTTTGAAAACCCCCATAAATCTTACTTTTCATTTTCTAACCGGTCCCCCAATCGCATCCATCCCATTACCCAAATTTATATCAATTTCGCTGATCTCCATAATACCAAACAGGAACAATTAGAGTAGATAAGAATTATCCTCCAAGGTTGAAAATTCAAAAATTATAATCCATTATTTATCACACTTCACCACAACATTAGTTGAACATATGTACATTTCAGTTTTGTCAAAACACGAAATAGATAGTCAGGAATTCATACACAAAGTTAAATTACGAAAGTTTTTTTTTTATCTGGATTCAATTATTAAAATTTGAAAAATAAACGATTGAGAAAATAATTCACTTTTTTGATATATTCAATTTGGACGAAAATGATTACAATAATGAATTCACGGTAAAACTTTATTTTAAAAGAGAGAATTCTTCACCAATACGAAATGCAGTGTTCAAAGCCAAGACGTAAGCTGACATTGAATTGTAAACAAGGAACCTCACAGAAATCCTCAGATTTTTTTGGGAGAGAGTCGAATTTCACGAATATATGGTCCAAACTATCAATTGTAGAAAAACACATTTGAATATTAGGAAATTAGAAAAATTCAACATAAAACATAGTCGATAAATTATTAATAAAGTACAGAATGGTACAAAATAAGAGAATGCATATATTTTGTATATGGCATCATCCTCTGGGTACCATATTCTATAGGTAACGAAGGTGTCATTTTTTTACCTGAAGGTATGCAAATCTTTTTGGCAAACTCATTTTTATATAAGTATCAGGATTGTATTTTAATTATAGCAATCATTATACCTCATTTTATGTAAATCCTTCTGGCAACCTTATATTAATTATAATAAGTACTAGGATGACATTTTAATTATATTAACAGTATATTTGAAAAATCAACTTATGGTAGACTGAAAAATGCATTAAATAGATTTAAAACCAAAAACATTTGTAAAAATCATAAAATTAGAAAACATTCAACATAAAAACATAGTACAAAAATTATTAATAAAGTACTCAATGATATATAATAAAAGAATGCACATATTATATATATGGCATCTTCCTCTGAGTAATATTTTTTTCCAACTAAATTTGAGTAAAACCTTTTAGCAACCCTCATTTTTAGGTAAGTACCAGATTTACATTTCAATTTTATTAATTATACCTCAATTTATGTACATCCTTCTGGCAACCTCATTTTTTCATTTTTTCATTTTTTTATAAGGATGAGAATCGAACAGATAAAAGAAATTGTAATTTGAAGGAACATGAGAAAATTATTATAAAATTTATGTATACAGAACATGAGAAATGAAGAAAATAGGACATAGTGCCAAGCTAAAAATTTGTAGATTGATTTAGAACCAATCTATTAAGATTATTCCTTTTTTCAAATTTAAAAAAAAAGGTAATAATCCAAAACATTAACACATTTCTGAAAATTGCTCACTCCCTCAAATTTGTACGCTATATTCAAATAAAAATAGGTATGCTTTGATGAATTGAGTTAATCATTAATATCTCAACTAAAAGAAATCTTAATAGTATTCATAGGCAACCCTGCAAATTGAAACAAATCTTTGCGTAATGTCTCTCTTTTAACATTTCTTAAAGATCGAAATGAAATCTACTTTCTTATGAAAAATTTGGTGTACTAAAGAACATTTGATATTACTTTCTCAATTTTTCTGTTTAGGTAACAATTGAATTTTATTAATGCAGGTTTCATTATTTATAACGGTAGTCTTGCCACAAATTATCCCTGATGAGAAAGTCTAAATTGGCTTCGAAACATGTTGGGTCCCCAGTAGCATGAAAAAGACGAGGAAAAAGAAAGAGTAAGGATTCGTTTGGTTGCTTCTTTCTTTTCCTCCCTCTTTATCATTTTGCTGTACATTTATTGTATATTTGTCTCTAATGAGCTGTAGAATAGGTAGTTTCGAAGTCCATTTTTGATTTGTAGATTTTTTGTGTTCTATTTTGGTTCATAAAACTTTTCATAAGAACGTAGATTTCATTTCGATCTTCAAAAAATTTTGAAGAGAGACGTTAAGCAAAGATTTGTTCCAATCTCCAAGGTTGCGCCTATGAATATTACTTAGATTTCTTCCAATAGAGGTATTAATGATTAACTGAATCTACCAAAACCTATTAATTTTTATATAAATATAGTATACAAATGTGAGGAAGTCAGCAATTTTTATAAAAGTGTTATTATTTTGAATATTACCTTTTGCTATTTTGAAAAATGAAATAATCTGAAAAGATTGGTTCTAAATCAAACTATAAAATTAATCCCTTTTAGATGTATGCACACCTGGCACTAATTGATTAGTAACCGAAATCCCTAAATAACTGGTCAATATTTTAACAAGCTGACTTCAGTAAAATGAACTTGTGATTTGTTTACTATTCCATTATTGAAATGCTAAGATATTAATATTAGATTAGTCAAACCCTCAATTACTAATTCAATTAGTAAAATTTACACTAATTGTATACAACTTTTATAGAACTTTTCCAGAGAAAGAATTATTGCTCTTCAGGAACACTGGAAAAATTCTTCAACAGCTGGAGATTGAAAAGTCAATTATTAAATTAAATTTTCAAATTGTTTAATGATATCAATAACAATCACAATAATTACAGTTGTACTTTATTGTTTTTTTTCTTACTCGAGGTCCTTTTTTTGTAGCCACCTTCATCTTATCAATGAGGTTTTAGATGCATTTAGTATAAGTATCCCAACCTAATTTCGCCTTCCTTTCTAATGCAGCGATAACATCCATACAACACCTTCTAGCAAGCTGTGAACAAAATTTTTTTTTCATATCCAGTAAAAAATCCTCTATACAATTTAACTCCATTACTGATCTCTTATAAACTTAAATATCGATTGTATGCTCCTCACTGCTCAAAAGTTGAGAATTTTGAACTAACGCATTAAAATGTTGAAGGTTCTTTTTGAAACGTATCAAATATTTTTTCGGGATTGCATTATTCTCAAAAGACCTTGTCAAAAACCGATACTTCTTTGTTGAAATTTAATGTGAAACTTGTTTCGTAACTATTTAGGTTTGACATTAAATTCATAAATATATAAAACTCGATTGGTAAAGAGCAAATAATGAAGAGTCGATAGAGTTAAGTGTGATAACGGGGTGAGTGTGATGAAATGAAGATTTGGGATAAAAAACAAATTATTGATTAACTTTTTTTGTTGCCACATAAAGATTATATCTCTTATTATTTGTCAAAAGGGTGGCTAGCATTAGTTATTGCTTTAATCAATTATTTTCAAAGAAGCTTTTAGAAAACTCCAAATCTTAATTGTGTCATTTGGTCTGCTGAATTGAATTTTTTCTACCTGAAGCACCTTTTTTTAATATTGTTTTTTTACAAATTAAGGAAGATATTATAGTTTCATTCAATATCCGTTGTTTTTTTTTTGTTAACAATTTTACCTTTGCATTATTTTCAATGATACGTTATGACTGGGTAATTGTAAATCGGACTCAATGTCAGTATGTGATATCTGTTCTTTGTTTTTCTTTTTCATTGTGAAATACGAGAATCTGCCAACAGTTCCAAGTTATTATTATATAAGTTTTCCTATATCACTGAACTTTCAATTTCATACAATATTCAAGCTTCATTTTTCTTGTTTCCATTAATATTCTCATTAATCAAAGTATAACTTTGTAATTTCGTATCACACTTACCCCTATCGCCTCTATTTGAAATATATTAAGAATGATATTTTTTAAATGTACCTCAATATTCATATATTTGAGAGCTATAGCGTGACATTCCTCGCATTGTTCAACTTTAGGTTGTATATAATGAAAGTCCCAGTCAAACCGATCTGGCCAACAATTTTGTAACCTTTCAAGGGATACTCCTTCTAGGAGCGCAGCATCCCCTGCAGCCTAGTGAGAAAGAAGAAAACGGTTACAGAAAATGTTAAATTTTTCAGATTGAAAAAATACTTAGGAATTCAAAATTATCTTCGCCATCTTACCATCATATCAGTATGTATTCTATACTCGACGTCTTTAATGTCCTGGAGAGCCTTCTGACGTAAATTTTCCAGTTCCTCTAACTTATTTGTGAAGACTGTCTGTAAAGATAATAAATAATTATGAAATTGGATGAAAATCTCAAATTTGAAATTTTATTGTTAATTTTTAAAACATTTGTTGTATATATGTACATAAATATGTTTGTTCGTAGAAAAATCTAAGACAGGAACGCCATGCTAAACTCACAAAAACATAAATTCATGTCATCGACTTCTTTCCTTCAACGTACACTTTATGGATTTTTGTTATTTTTCAAACATTAAAATCGTAGGTACATTATTTTACTGCTTTGCAAATACTGTGACAAAGTATTTTGAAAATTGCAAAAAAAGATTGGCAGTTAAATTTCTTCTCATATGTATAGTAACATGTGTAAATTGGAAGGGGTGGTAGCGATTATACAAAATTAAACTATGCAAGGCTGATTTTATTCTACAAGCGACGACTCTACTCGTATAAGATCCGGCACACAACCATGTTTATTTAAAAGATCAAATAGTTTTAGCTTTAAATCAACACGGTTTAATCCTACAGCCTAAAACTCTGCGCAAAATAATGATATAAATTTTACGAATTTAAAAAAAATCCACACACTAAAACTCTGCTCGAGAAAACCATACACAAGAAATTTGTGCATTGCGATGCGACTATGAGAGTTATTGAAAAACGAATTAGAATTAAGTAATTCATTCCTAATTTCCAAGCTTCGTGATTTGAACTAGGTACGAATGGTTTTAATGGTTAACTCAATTTACCAAAAGATATCTATTTTACATAAATAAAGTTCACAAATTGGCGGAAGTTAGCAATTTTTAAAAAATGTGTATATATATAATTCTTTTTTTTCTCATTTTGAAGCAATGTCGTGGATATACGTTATGTTCGTGGATGTGACGTTGGTTGATCATGTGACGCTACCTATTGACACGTTTCATAATATTGCTTTCTTATTGTTTCAATAAGGTTGAAAATGTTACACAATCTATCTCTTATATCAAACATCATTATTTTAACAACGAAAGTAAAAATTTCAAAATCGGTAAAAATAGACATTGAGAGATATTTCCATATGGTACCCACAGAGCAACTCTAACCTGATTCTTGATACGGGCTTACCCACACTAGATTCTATATTGCATGAAACAGTCCATATTAAACATATCAGTTATTTATTAACCAATGCTATAATTTATAACTATTAAAGGGTGAGAGACTTACTTGAAAGGCATAGAAAGCCAAAAAGCAGAAGATCGCACACTTCATGATTGAATAAGTCGTTTAGTTTCAAACTTCCTTACAAAGATGAACCATGAATATTTTATCTCAGCCTCTAATGTTGCCTTTTTATACTAAGTACTTATCACGTGGGTTGTTTATTTACTGACGTGAGAGCAATTCATAAGAGAAGAGATGGGAAAGAATTACGAAATTATCATGATTTGACAAAGATAACGTTGGGTCAACAAAAATCTGTTTTTCTAGAAACTTTTTTGCCGTTATACCATAATTTTTTTCGACAGAAAGTGATATAGTTCACATATTTACATGGTTTAAGGCCTTAATTTTTATGCTCTTGAAATAATGTATCTAGAAAGCTGATGAGAAAGAGAGGTAGACGAATTATTCAGAATCATTCAAAGGTAGACTTACTAGATTCTTCATTTTTCTATCATTGTCATGGAACGATGTATTAACAATTAACAACACACATAAGAACGATTGACATACTTCTAATTAATTAATTTTTAATTTTTCAGTTCTAACGGCCCTAAATTGAAAACTGTGCCATTTTTCACAACCCATCGTTTCATGAAAGCTAGATTTTCTTTGTATTTCTACTCTCTAAATCTGAATTAGGGAGAAAGTTACTAATTGAATCATTAATTGAGTGTTTGACTAATATAAAAGCAATATTTTGGTATTTCACTAATAGAATAGTAACAAAAATCACACGTTTATTTTTTCTAAAGTCAATTTTTTAAAATATTGACTAACTAGGAATATTATGCGCGCGCTACAGCGCGCGGAAAACGTTGCATTGTCAATTAATAATGTACAAATATAGAACAATATTAGTATGGTACCAATTTTAAATTCTATAGTTTAATAATTCCAAAAAACTACTTTCAGAGGCGTTGAGTTTCAGGTTGAAATGAAAGTGTGCATGATTTCAATTTAAAGTCATTATATAGTGAAATATGTCAATTTCAAATATGCATCAGTATTAAATTAGTAATTGGTAATTACCACTTTGAATGTTTCATTCCGAAATTATTAGGTTTGACATTGTGTTTCAAAAAAACGTTATTTCAGTTTTGTAGATTTGAAATTGAATTTTTCAATTTTGAAGATATGTACTCGGATAATATTCACCCTTAGACATTCCCATTTTCTGTGTACAATTTTTAAAGTTGTATTTTTAATCTGGAAATTTTTCATTGCTCTAATTATAAAACTCTTGACTGTAAAAAAAGAAATGGAAATTTTTTATTTTTACATTTTGCGAGCCGTGATTTTTAAATTTCAAAGGCTATAAATTTAATATTCTACAACTTTTCAACGCTACACAAAAAAAAATTTCAATTTTAAATGCTCTAAACTTGATAATGGTTCACTTTCAAGTTATAAAATTGATTAATTTTCAGTTTTAAATGCTTAGTAGTGAAATTATTTGAATTGGTATACCTGAGAATAAACATTTCTTTATTTTTATACCTGCTAAGTCTTTGAAATTGTACAATTTTAAGTATTTCTTATTTACAGGGTGTTTATTATCGGAGACCTCGAATTGGCATTTATTCAATTATTTGAAGTACTTAATTTGAAATAGTATGATTTCAAACGTTTTATTTCGTACTTGTTATATATTTTTATTTACTTTTAAATAATTTTATATTGCCCTTATGAAAGAATATTATAGAAAATTCACTATAGGCCTATAATGATTTGCCTATAATGGACTTCCT
This sequence comes from Melikaiella ostensackeni, assembly GCA_032362435.1. Taxonomy (NCBI): domain Eukaryota; kingdom Metazoa; phylum Arthropoda; class Insecta; order Hymenoptera; family Cynipidae; genus Melikaiella; species Melikaiella ostensackeni. Next base: position 13,046 of record JAUMHM010038690.1, read on the forward strand.
ACACTTTTTTCGAAAATATAGGAAAACTTTTTAGCAAGTATTATAGGAAAATCATTACAGGAAAGTCAGTATAGAAATAATTTTAAAATATTGAAACAATTATTGCTGAAATTAGGGAAACTGTAAATAAATGATTTATTTTGGACCTCTCATATAAAAGTGCATAAAAATAGTGTTATTTATGAGAATTAATCACACTTTAATGAGCTCTCTGTAACAAATGAACTCTACACACTAAAACTCTGCAGGAGAAAACCTTACACAAGAAACTTGTTCACTGCTTTGCGACTATGCAGCAAAATTAATTTGTTTTAAAGATATTCTTTTTATATGAATTAAAAATATAGTATGAATGGAATGGTAGAGAAGATTTTTTCAAATTGGAATCAGGGTCTCTGATTTTGTTATTTTTTTTTGTGAATAATTTTTGTTACTTCTTGTAAGTGGTTTAATTTCTACCTTATGGCAAAGATGAGCTAGAATTACTCTTAGTCAATCTATGAAGTTGTTTCTTTTCACTAAATACGTAAAACGTAGAATGTTTATTTACTTAACACAAAATCAATTCATAAGAGAAGAGTTGGGAAAAAAGGACGAAATTATCATGAATTATCATGAATTATTAACACAAGATAATTTGGCGAATTCAAAAATGAATATTACCTTGCCCGAAAATTATTCGTAAACTGTCAATTATCCAACTGAAAAAGGTTTTAGAAAGAAGATATATATGCATGTGATGACATTGCTCTTATATAGAAATATGAAATGTTTATTATCGAGTGTGCTAAATTGTTTTGACTGAGCTGTACGTAAATTATTATATTCCTTATAATAGGTACTAGTATGTTCTCTATGAATTAATTTAATGGACTTTCATACTTACTTAATAGCCATACAAAATGAATGAGAGTGTTTATAATAGACACTGTCTTACGGAAAAATAAAGAAAATAAATTGCACTGTACTATCTGTGCCTCCGAGGATGGAGCATGTTTAGAAAGAGCCGAACTGTAATGGAATTTGTTATTCTCGTTTAAAAAATGTTATCCTTATCACCTGGTCCATTCTGCTAATGATGAGTATTGCCGAGGAAAACCGATCAACAGTTTGGAAGAGAGATTGACACATGTGTGAATCAGAGCTTTGCCGACCGAGGTGCTGAATACCTGCCTTTATTTATACATATATTTATTTTATTATAATATACATTATTTTTAGCAGATCTTTGTGTTTTAAAGTGATTCCGTCTATTCCCTGATAAATTAAAGTAATCCTCTTACAGATGTAATGCTGTTACAGATTTGTTACATTTGCAACAGCATTCTATAAAAATGGTTTCAGAGCGCGCGTTTCGTTACTGCAAAAATGTAACAGGATTGTTACAATTTTCTTGGACGATATTTTCTGTAAGTTATTATAGTTCTGTGCTTGTACCCACTGTGCTGTATGCAAGCGAGACCTGGACGTATCAAAAAAAAGATAGGAGCAAAGTGAACGCGGTTGGCATGCAATTCCTGCGGAATATGTGCGGTAAAACGCTAATGGACAAAGTCAGTTATGAGTGGGTTCTCAAAGATTGTGGTGTAGAAGAAACATTGATTGACAAGTGTAAAAGAAATTTATTGAGATGGTTTGGTCATGTTAAAAGAATGAGTGAAGAACGTTCAACGAAACAATTGTATTTAGGTAAAGTGAACGATAGCGTAACTAAAGGTTTTTAAAAAATATTATACCATCAGGCCAAATCCCTGTCGGGGTAAGCGTACCTCATTTTGTTCTAGCTTCGTTATACTTCCGGGGATCGAGGAATTTATATGGTAAGGGTAAGTAAGATATGCGTAGGAGAAGGAATAGGTTGTAGATCAATCCAGAAGTCGCGTGTTGTTCACTTAAACGACATGCTCATCCCACAATACCACTCTGACATGGGTCCTTGATCAACCTCTCTAGCAATCAGCCCAGGTGAAGAACTTCGCAAACCCATTATACTAATCCACTAAGTAAAAAATCTCTTATCTCTTATCTCTCTATGATAATAATTGTAACCTTTCGCTAACCAGTTCGAGAACTTATTATTTTCTGTTCTGCTACAGTTTGTGTGTTTTTTTAATGCATAGTTGGGAAAGGGGCGATGGGGGGAGACAACAGACAAAACTTGCTTAAACTATACAATTATAGGAAAAATTATTATTTCAAACTGAATCTGGAAAAGGGTAGACAAAAACCGGTAAAAACTTCTTGAAACCATAAATATGAAATATTATCATTTCGAGCCAATGATGTTATTCACAATTAGTATTGACGATAAGAAAGACGAGTTCGGAAAGAGGATGGGTGGGGGCTTCGTATGCATATCTATTTTTGAAAATAATTTCGTTTAAATCGAAATTAAGATTCAATTTTTGTAACAACCTATTTTAGTGCACTGATATGGGCTCACTAGGACGTAACCGAGGACGTAACATCAAATATTTACCCGCAGAATTAACGAGAACCACTAAAGTGAAGACCAAAGTACCAACTACCCTAATTTTTTCTAGCTATAGAAAAGTGATGCGAGGAAAATTTTGTGATCGTCGTGCTACTAATGAATTTTTTAAAAGATATTTATATTTAAATATATATATA
>JAUMHM010038700.1:0-15676 GCA_032362435.1 Melikaiella ostensackeni
CATCAAAGTCCAATATTGGCCTTTAAGGCAATCGCGATGATCCCTGAGCGACTAAATAATACTTGATTGCCTGAGGAATTATCAAAACTGCTGAAATTTTAATAATATTTACGTAAAATGATTTGTTTGAAATATTCTGGTTATAGAATTCAACCTTGCATTTTACTCAAGAATTGTTGAATCAGAAAAAGTTTCGCTCTTCAGTCATGCTTCAATATGTATATATATATATATATATATATATATATATATATATATCACATTTTTTACAAGTTTAATAGTTTTCAAACAATTTTGAATGATTAATATAGTTCCATTACTTCCTGCTTAAAGAACAAGTATTCTCCCAAATTTAATTCGTATTAACTTTTCGTATTTTCTGCAAGGCCTTGCGAACTTTTTTTCTAGGTATTTCTGTGAAATGATGCAAATATAATAATTATAATATACGTAGAATGAAAACCTAACTATAACCTGCGACGATAAAGATAACAGACACATTATGACAATAGATTTCAATGTAATTTGAATTATCAAATAGATTAATTGGATTATAAGAAGCTATGAGACAAAAATATAAACTTTCACTTATCTTTTATACGATTGAAAATAGTTAACCTTGTGACTCCGACTTTCCTCATAATTCGGCTAGCGTAAACTTTATCAATTAAAAATTTTCATATTCACTTTCATCTGGCACTTTTCTGTAGTCCGTGACAAAATTCCTGAGCAAATTTCCATTTCCCAAAGAGTAATAGAAGAATTCAACGCGGGGACAAAATATTGTTTGGTTAACTTTACGTAACATTTATAACGCCAACGGAAGCAACTGCTATAAGTTCCAAAAAACTGGCAGTGAAACTGAGGTCAAAGCAAAATAAAGAAATATTTTCCTGCAGAATTTCATTTCAAACAACTGGTACGCTGCTTGATGCCCGGGAACCACCTAGGCTGAATTCGGAGTCAATTTTGGTGATCCTGGATATCAATTTCCAGGAAACTCCCTGTAGAATTTCATTTTAAATACCTGGTGCGACACCTGATGCCCGGGGATCATCTATACTGAATTTGGAGTCAACTTTGATGATCCTAGATATCAATTCCTGAAAGACTTCCTGTAGAATTTTATTTTAAGCACGTCGTGCGACACCTGATGTCCGAGAACCATGTAGAGTACATTTGGCGTCAGTTTTGATGATCCTGGACATTGATTTCCAAGAGATTCTCTGTAGAATTTCATTTTAAACACCTGATGCGACACTTGATACCCGGAACTAATCTTGTATGAATTGTGAGTCAATCTTGATGATCCTGGATATCAATTTCCGGGAAGCTTTCAGTAAAATTTCATTTTAAACTCCTTGTGCGACACATGATGCCCGGAAACTATCTAGGTTGAATTTGGAGTCAATTTTGATGATCCTGGATATCAATTTCCAAGAGACTTCCTGTAGGATTTTATTTTGAAAACCTGGTGCGACACCTAATACACGGGAGCCATCCAGACTAAATTTGGTGTCAATTTTGGTGATCCTGGATATCAATTTCCAGGAGACTTCCTGTAGAATTTTCTTTTGAAAACCTGGTACGACTTCTGATGACCGGGAACAATCTAGTCTAAATTTGAAGTGGATTTCGGTGATCCTACATATTAATTCCCAGGAGATTTTCTGTAGAATTTCATTTTAAACACCTGGTGCGACACTTGGTGCCCGAGAACAATCTTGTCTGAATTTGGAGTCAACCTTGATGATCCTGGATATCAATTTTCAAGAGACTTCCTCTAGAATTTCATTTTAAAGAACTAGTACGGCGCCTGATTCCCGGGAACCATCTACATTAAATTTGGAGTCAATGCTGAAGATCCTGGATATCAATTTTCAGGAGACTTCTCGCAGAACTTCATTTCAAACAACTGGTACTTTGCCTGATGCCCGGTCTGATGGCCGGTAACCATCTAAGTCAAATTCGGAGTCAATTTTGGTGATCCTGGGTATCAATTTCCAGGAAACTTCCTGTAGAATTTCATTTTAAACACCTGGTGCGACACCTGATGCCAGGGAACCATCTGAACTGAATTTGGAGTCGATTTTGATAATCCTGGATATCAATTTCTAAAATACTTCTTGTAGAATTTCATTTTAAACACCTGGTGCGACACCTGATGCCGGGGAACCATCTAGACTGAATTTGGAGTCAATTTTAATGATCCTGGATGTTAAGGACTAAAAGACTTCCTGTAGGATTTTATTTTAAACACCTGGTGCGACACCGAACACACAAGAACCATACAGGCTAAGTTTGGAGTTAATTTTGTTGATCGTGGACATCATTTTCCAGGAAACTTCCTGTAGAATTTTAATTCAAGCACCTTGTGCGACACCTGATGTCCGGGAACCATCTAGTCTAAATTTGGAGTCAATTTTGGTGATCCTGGATATTACTTTTCATAAGAGTCTCTGTAGAATTTCATTTTAAACACCTGGTGCGACGCCTGATGCCCAGAAACCATCTAAACGAAATTTGGAGTCAAGTTTGGTAATCCTAGATAACAATTAGTAGGAGGCTTCCTGTAGAATTTTATTTAGAGAACCTGGTGTGACTGCTGATACCTGGGAACAATCTAGTCTAAATTTGGAGTGGATTTAGGTGATCCTGCATAATTATTTTCAGGAGATTTTTTGTAGAATTCCATTTTGAACACCTGGTACGACTGCTGATGCCCGGGAACAATGTAGTCTAAATTTGAAGCGGATTTTGGTGATCCTGCATAATAATTTCCAGGAGATTTTCTGTAGAATTTCATTTGAAGCACCTGGTGCGCCACCTGATACCCGGGAATAATCTTGTCTGAATTAGGAGTCAAGCTTGATGAACCTGGATATCAATTTTCAGAAGATTTCCTGTAGAATTTCATTTTAAACAACTTGTATGGCGCCTGATTCCCGGGAACCATCTACATTAAATTTGGAGTCAATGTTGAAGATCCTGGATATTAATTTTCAGGAGACTTTCCGCAGAATTCCATTATAAGCAACTAGTACGACGCCTGATTCTCAGAAATAATCTATATTAAATCTGAAGTCCATTTTGATGATCCTGGATATCAATTTCCAAGAGGCTTCCTGTAGAATTTTATTTTAAACACCTGGTGTGATACCTAATACAGGGGAGTCATCGAGAATAGATTTGAAGTAAATTTTGACGATCCTGGACATCAATCTCGAGGAGACTTCCTGTAGAATATTATTATAAGCACCTCATGCGACACCTTATGTCCGAGAACCATGTAGAATGCATTTGGCGTCAATTTTGATGTTCCTGGATATTAATTTCCAGGAGATTCTCTGTAGAATTTCATTTTGAATACCTGATGCGACACCTGATACCCGGCAATAATCTTGTCAAACTTTTGTGTCAATCTTGATGATTCTGGATATCAAGTTCCAGGAAGCTTTCAGTAAAATTTCATTTTAAACTCCTGGTGCGATACATGATACTCGGGAACTATCTACGCTGAATTTGGAGTCAATTTTGATGATCGTGGATATCAGTTTCGAAAATTCTTCCTGTAGATTTTAATTTTAAGCAACTGGTACGACGCCTGATTTCCGAAAACCAACTACACTGAATTTGGAGTCAATTTTGATGATCATGGATATCAATTTCCAGGAGTTTCTCTGTAAAATTTTATTTTGAACACCTGGTGCGACATATGGTGCCCGAGAACAATCTAGTCTGAATTTGGAGATCATTTTGTTGATCCTGGATATCAATTTCAGAGAGATTTCCTGTAGAATTGTATTTTAAACAACTGGAACGACACCTGATTTCCGGGAAACATCTAGACTAAATTTGGAGTTAATTTTGATGATCCTGGATATTAGTTTCCAGGAGATTCTCTGTAGAATTTTATTTTTAACCCCTAGCGCGACACCTGATGCCCGGGAACAATCTAGTCTGAATTTGGAGTTAGTTTTGTTGATCCTGGATATCAATTTCCTGGAGACTTCTTGTAGCCTTTTATTTCGAGCACCTGGTGCGACAGCTGATGTCCAGGAACCATCTAGACTAAATTCGGAGTCAATTTTGATGATCGCGGGCATCAATTTGCAGGAGACTTCATGTAGGTATGTATTTTAAACAGCCGGTGCGACACCTGATATCTGAGAAAGATCAAGACTAAATGTTGAGTCAATTTTGATGATCGTGGACATCAATTTGCAGGAAGCTTCCTGTAGAATTTCATTTTGAAAATCTGGTGCGACACCTGATACCTGAGTACAATCTTGTCTGAATTTAGAGTCAATCTTGATGATACTGGATATCAATTTCCAGGAAACTTCCTGTAGAATTTCATTTTAAACAAGTGGTACATCGCCTGATTACCGATAAGCATCTACACTAAATTTGGAATCAACACTGATGATCATGGATATCAATTTCCAGGAAACTTCCCGCGGAATTTTATTTTAAACACCTGGTGCGGCACCTGATGTCCGGAAACCCTCTAGACTGAATTTGGAGTCAATTTTGATGATCCTGGATATCAATTTCCAAGAGACTTCCTGTAGAATTTTATTTCGAGCACCTGGTGTGACACTTGATGTCCGGGAGCCATCTAGACTAAATTAAGAGTCAATTTTAATGATCGTGGACATCAATTTGCAGGAGGATTCCTGTAGAATTATACTCTGAAAAACTGGTGCGACTGCTGTTGCCCGGGAACATTCTAGTCCAAATTTGGAGTGAATTTCAGTGATCCTGCATATTAATTTCCTGGAGATTCTCTGCAGAGTTTCATTTTAAACACCTGGTGCGAAACCTAATGCCCGCGAACCATCTGGACTGAATTTGGAGTCAATCTTGATGATCCTGGATATCAATTTCCAGGAGATTCTCTGTAGAATTTCATTTTAAACACCTGGTGCGACAGCTGTGGCCCGAAAACAATCTAGTCTAAATTCGGAGTGAATTTCGGTGATCCTGCATAATAATTTCTAGGAGATTCTCTGTAGAATTTCATTTTAAAAACCTGGTGCGACACCTGATGCCCGGGACCCATCTAGACTAAATTTAGAATCAATTTTGGTGATGCTGGATATCAATTTTCAGGAGATTCTCTGTAGAATTTCATTTCAAACACCTGGTGCGACGCCTGATGCCCAGGAACAATCTAGACTAAATTTGGAGTCAATTTTGTGATCCTGGATATCAATTTCCAGAAAACTTCCTGTAGAATTTCATTTTGAACACCTGGTGCGTCTCCTGATGCCCGGAAACCATCTAGACTGAATTGGGATTCAATTTCGATGATTCTGGATACCAATTTTTAGAAGGCTTCCTGTAGAATTTTATTTTAAACACCTGGTGCTACACCTGATGCCCGGAAATCATCTATACTGAATTTGGAGTTAATTTTGTGGATCCTGGATATAAATTTCCAAGATACTTCATATAGAATTTTATTGCATGCACCTGGTGCGACACCTGATGTCCGGGAACCATCGAGACTAAATTTGGAGTCAATTTTGGTAATCCTGCATATTAATTTCTAGGAGATTCTCTGTTGAATTTCATTCTAAACACCTGGTGCGACACCTGATACCTGGGAACAATCTTTTCTGAATTTGGAGTCAATCTTGATGATCCTGGATATCAATTTCCAGAAGACTACCTGTAGAATTTTATTTCAAGCACCTGATATGACACCCGATGTCCGGGAACCATCCAGACTAAATTTGTAGTCAATTTTGATGATCGTGGACATCAGTTTGCAGGAGTCTTCCTGTAGAGTTGTATCTTAAGTACTTGGTGCGACACCTGATGTCCGAGAACACCTAAACTAAATTTGGTGTCAACTTTGGTGATCCTGGGCATCAATTTCTAGACAACTTTCGTAGAATTCTATTGTAAAGACCTGGTGTAACACCTTGTTCACTAAGTTCGTCTTTTCGCGTATGATGTGTTCACATATTATCCTTATAGTGTCAAAATTGTCTACAATTACTCAAAGATTATGTCACTTCTGATTCGGTGCAACGTCGGAGCTACCAAGTACGATTTTCGTGATCAGTTTCCTATTTCAGAATACAGGATATTCTTGACAATATCCTAAAGTGTGTTAGTTCCTCGCTAAAGCTTCCTGGGCGTCGTAATTAAACTGCCCTGAATATTTTGCCCTGTGCCATGGGTTCTCCTGGTTTCTAAAATCGCAAGTGCTATGTAAGGCTTCAATGACAGGGCCACGTTTCAATGCTGGAACAAGTTGGGGAAGTTTCTACTTGAGGTGTTTTTACAATTGTCATTTTTCCATTGTCAAGCAGTGACTTATAAATACGTTACGCTGATTGAGGTGATGTAGCCTCTTTACAGGTTTCATAATTGAGCCTCCTTTTTGTTTCAATAAAGTTGAAAATGTTACGAAATCGCGTTCTTTTCTTTGTTTTTTATTTTTGCCACGTTTTCTATTTCTGTAACCTTTTTTTAATTAATGTATACAGACCTGAATAATTTCGTGAATTTATACTAAACAGTTAGGAGTTTTCCGCTATCAATTTATTTAATACTTTGACAAGTCAAATTAATAACACAGGCACACAAAAAAAGTAGCATGGCCACTGAACCAGACCATCATACCTTTATGTTTTTGGGGTCGCTGAATCCGAATCTGGTTTTAGATTTGTTTCATCACGTCAGGTTTTGAAGAGAATGAGACCATACTAAAAAAACAACATAAGTTGCAAACCTTATGTTGTAGAAACTTCCAGCGTGGCTCAAATTAAAGTTTAAACCTTGTTTTTTGAGGCGATTATGTTGAACAAATTATTTCCGTCGACTGTTTTCAGCAGTAATAGGTTTTTGGAGTCGTTATTCTGAGCTCATTTACGTATATTTTTTTCAAGCTTCGTCTATCAACAAAAAGTTGCATATAATTTGTTATTAGAAGGAATAAGGAACAGAAAAAAGATTGCAAAATAATCAATGAGGGATTTAACATAAGATTCTTCATTTATTAAACAATGGTATTTGTGGGAAGGTGTTCAATATAATAATGATTGAGTCATATCTGTACTAATTATAGGCCAGGACTAGTTTCTCCTTTCACACCAGTACATTTGTGCAACAAAAATGATGTTTTTTTTTTTAATTTGAGTCATGGCCAGAATGGGTAGGACTGCCAGCATTGGCGCGATTGACTACATCCAATCGCATGGCGTAACGAATTTTACGTCCTGTGTATCGTTGGCCGAATTTTCGAAACAGAGGGCTCTCATCCGTTATTGCTATATTGTGGAGGGTCTGAACGTGTATTATAAATATTACAGAGTGCTCTCCAACATAAGTTGCGAATGGTTCCAATTCTCCATGTATAACTGCTCCAATTATGTATTCCTGTCTTCGGATCATCTCTACGGCTACCTTGAAAGGCTCTTCTGGTAAATAATAATGCAAAGATGTAGTAGGACCTTCGTAATGAGTAGCATAAATATGATAAGATACTTCCGGAATTGGTCTAGCTGATTCTGCAAAAATAAGCGTAAGTAGGAAATTATTTATTGTATTAATTATTAATTTCATTTGATAAATCATAGTTTTCACTTAAGAAAAGGTTGGGTGTGCGTGAATATTACTCAAATTTCACTTCAAAACATTTCATCCGAAATGGAGTTAAATTATTGACGGATTGTATCGGAGCACAAACCGGCTGACCTATTGAAAATTAGCCTTGACTTTGAAGGGCTATAGCACCGTCCAGAGTGAAGATAAAAATATTTTTAAAAGAATTATTAGAAACCCGGTAAATTCTGCTCTGGATAAGTCCAAGTTAAAATAATTTGACCTTGCGAGTATTGAAATATCATGGAAGAAAATTCCGATTTTTAAGACATTTTGTACTTCAAATTCGACCCTTGAAAAGAGCTAGGAAAATGAATTTATTGCTCTGATACTGATATGAAAGTGATCTCTAGGATTTCACCTTCCATTGCAGCCATTAAATGTTGAAAAATCTTCACGGGTTCATGAAATAATATATTTGACTTTTTGAGAATTTTAGGTGTAACTATATTAATTTTTGCAAATTCAATTTCATTAAATTTAAATATTTTCAATAAAGTAAGTATTGCTAAATTACTCAAGCATGCTTGTATGCAAGTATCAACTATGCTACATTCCAAATACATTACCGTAACGTGATTTGACGGTGCAGTAATGTATTTTAAATTTAGCATGCTCGCACCAGAGAATTATCATTTCATGAATCCATGAAGATTTTTCAATGTTCAATAGCTCAAATGAAAGGTGTAATTCTAAGGATCATTTTCCTGTGAATATCAAATCAATGAACTTATTTTCCTAGCTCCTGCCAAGAGTTGAAGCTGAAGAAAAAAATTCCTTAAATATCGGATTACACTCACAGAACGTAAATAATTATATTTAGATTCAAAATAATTATTACAAGCAATTATTATAAAGAAATTATTGGCTGTGATGCTTAAATTTTGCAAACATGATTTTTTTACATGAAATTTGTCAGAGTGACAGCTAGATCGATAAGTAGTAACGACTTATCACCATGCGTTAACAATTGTTATTGCTAGTATTGGTTTTTATTTTTAGTTCACACTTCTCCATCCCGTCCAACTCAACTGAGACTGTTTTATGAATGATAATCAATTGTGAAATATTGTCAAATGCAAATAAATTGAATTGTTTCTAATAATCATATGAAACAAATGTCCCAGTTGCATGGTTTTTTGTGGAAAAAAGTTTTTTTTCCATTAAATCTCCTTGAGAGCATGCTCATATTAATATTCCATCAAGATATTTCGCTGCTAATTAAACTAACTCTTGTTATAAACAATTTATGTTGTGCCAAATTAGTTAAGGAAAAATAAATAATTATCACTTATGATAACAAATAATATAAACAAGTAATCTAATTAAATGTTTTTTCATGAAAAAAATAATAATTTTTCCATAAAATCTTGTTCCACACAAACTGACATTGATACTCAGTCGATGTGTTAGGCTCATAATGGAATTTGCGATTGTTATAGGAAAATATTTAACAAACATGCAACTGTAGCAGTTTTGTAAACAAATAAGTGATTTTTCCGTTCTTACTGCTCAAGAACAACTTCAACAAGAACAATACATTATCACAAAATGTCATGTACGAAATAATTTGTTACAACAATGATGAATAATATAATTCATTGAGATAATTATAAGTATCATTTATTTTAATAGTTCTTTGCCGCAATGTCAATGTCTAGTTGTTCTTAAACAGTGAGAACTAGAAAATCACTTACTTGTATACAAAACTGTAACAGTTCCATGTTTTCTACATTATTCGTTGACAAATTTGCAATAAACTATATTTTTCTGCTTTATTCCTATTAAAAGTTACATTGAAACAATAAAATTTGTTTGAATAATGAACAAGAAATTGAATTGACTCCAATTATTTTTCATATTGCCTGACGATTTGCTGCATTTTTTTAACAGAGAAGAGTTGGACTTTCATTTTTGAGACGGATCGGGTTTTCGGGCTTTTGGGTCAGGTTGTGAACTCGAAACCCGACCAGAAGTCATATTGCACATCACAAGCAAAAGCTCAAATTTTCTAAAAAAAATTGATAAAAGTGGATGACTTGTGTCTACAAAAAAGGATTTCGAGGCCTATTGTATATGGTATTGCAATGTTCAACTTTTTTCAACTCCCACTGCTCATGCCACATTTTAGAGATGATCATAGGTAAAGGAAATTAAAATAATTCCTGACTTTTGAATTCACTTTTTTCATTGACATAACTGGTCTTCTCAAATTGAAAAAAATAGTTGAGAAAAGAAGTGATGGGGAATTTATTATCTTCAGTTATTTATAGCTGATCTCATTCGATCCTGTCTTCACCTACTATCCCCTCCCTTCACGCCCCACCCACTCACTTTCCCTCCACTTCCCTCACTTCCCTCCTCTAACTTTCGACTCATCCATTACTTGCCCTCTCCTCGCTTCACTTTTCTCCCTCTCTTCCCCCCTCCGCCATCACTTCCCAACCTCACTTCCCCAACCAGACCACTCACTTGCCCTCCTCTCCCATAACTTCCCTCTCATACTACCTACCCCTCCCAACACTTCCCCTCGCAGCTCCCCCAACCAACACTTCTCTTTCTGGGGAAAAATTACGACGGACGGATGGACAACCGACCAAAACTATAAGGGATTTCGCCCAGAGCTACAAAACCCCCAAAATTATGAAAATCTACAACAAAACGCAATCTTAGTTTTTCATAGTTCCTTTCAGAAACTTACGAACTTCTACAAACGTTTATGAATAATTACACTTTTGTATGGAATTCTACGAAAATCTATGTCCGGAAAAACTAGATGTAGTTTCTCATACTTCTTCTCAGAAAACGACCAATTTCTATAAACAATAACGAATAAATAACATTTTCTGCGAAAAAATAGGAACATCTACAACCCTAATAGAAATGTAGTTTTTCATGACTTTTAATTGGTCTTTATAAAAAATTCCAAATTTCTGCACACAATTACGAATACATATAATTTTCCAGGAAAAAAATATTAATATCTACAAGCCCCAACTGTGGGGTTTAGCATTCAATAACATTCAATAGGCTTTTGCATAAAATTACGCATTTTCACAGACGCTTACGAATAATTGTAATAAGAACCATTCACGATTATTACAATTAATGGTTTCATGCGTCTCTTAAGAAATATCTAATATAATATATTTAGGAGTTGAAATTTCTAGAAAGTTTTGTAAGTTATGCAAAAATTGTGTACAATTTTCATTTGTTTTATAGATTATTCGGATAAAAAATTTAAATAGTACATAATTTTGTCCACTATGCATGACTTTTACGCCTGGGTCGTGGCAGCATATCTTTTCCTATATAAATCTCACAGAATTTTGCGTAATATTCACGGAATTTTTGAGCACTGTAGATGTTTACCCTCATTTTCTGTAAGCCTCACAAAAATTCTTGGTAAGGTATACAAAATTTCTTCGAATCTCACAGGATTTTTTGTGAACATTACAGATGAAAGACTCTTTTTCATCCAAAAACTATATTACATGTTCTGGTAAATAAATATCAGGGTAAGTTGCTATTCAAAGAAATAAATATTATGGTAAATAAGAATTCGGTAAAATAGAAATTCGCTCAAACGAAAATGATGGAAATATTTGTGCTCCCAAAAAACTAACGGATACATTTTGAAATAACCTTCAATTCGAAATATAATTCAAATCATAGTTTTCATATTTACCAACAGATGTGGTGAAAATCATTAAGGTGGAACACAGGATGCCGATTACGGTCTTCATCATCTTGGCATAAAAGAAACCCATAGTAAGACTTTCAATTAGAGTGTAACTAATGATTATTTCCCAGAACGCTTTGATCTTTTATATACTAGTCGCTATCTTATTATTCCTTCTTTATTTGCATCTTCTTCGCCTGTTTCTCCCACTTTGAAGTCGTAAAAATTCTTCAGATTTATAACATTGTCATCCACAATTGAGAAAGATTAAAATTGCTTATTACGCAATGGAAAGTTCAGTATTCGTCGAGGAACATGATGACGATACCTTTCGATAAGTAGAAAGTAAATACATGTACTTTGAGATAACATTTTTCGAATCTACAAAAATAGTTGATGCGTATTTTCTTTAAATTACATTTAGAGGTTCCGCAAGCTCCATGAAGTTCAGGTCATATTTCCCATAAGAAAAAAAAAACCTTTTTGTGAATTTTGTGCAGAATCGCCAATATTAGGCATATCGAGTTGACCCGCAACACTTGCGTTCACAATTATCCATAGAAAAAGAATCAAAAATTACTTATATCATATATATTATATTTTAAAAGCTTCATTTCAGCATTGCAAAAGTAAACTTAATAAGCAATATTCTTCTTGAAGTCGCCATCTGACGTTTTTTCCTTCATAGGTAGATTTGATGGCGTTTCGGGTTGTTCATTCTTCCAGAGAATGGTAATTACAAGGCTAAAAATAATTCAATATATGTTTTAGAATGATAACTAAAAATAAATTGTAAACTTTGAAATTGAAATATGAAAAGTTTTGATTTCATAGATAGACATGGAATTTTTAGGAAACTTACTCTACGTAAGCCAGGCCACATGTCTCATTAACAAGATCTTGTACAGCTTTTGATTTGTCCGTTTCCGTAGTGCAGACTTTATTTACCAAATTTTCTGCTAATAATTTAATTTTGCTATCTTGAAAGCACATCGAGTCAATGCAATCTTTTGCTGGCTTTCCTTCAGTAGTCATTTTATCTTTTATATTGTCTTTTACTGCAAGGGTTGCCGCAGATAATTCATTCCTCTCAACATCGTCACCGTCAACTCTTACATGGTAGCAAATTGAATTATACGGTATCACGTAGCCCAAAATGATGCAAGGAAAACCTGTTCAATATAAAGTAAGGGCATGAACGATGAAATTGCCAAGTGAAGACTTTTTGATTCAAGGAAGTGATATAAAACGAAATTTAAATATCTAAGAAAATGAAAAACAAATAATTATTTTCTGGCGTAATGCTGACATTCATTCTCGGAAAATACACATTGAAAATTTTGGCAAGAAATATGGGAGATAAAGATGCATTTGTGCACAAATTGGTGCAAACGATTCTTATGGAATACTTGAATAATCCCAGTTCAGGAATACTCCATCGCCGGAATTTTCCTCCTCGTCAATATTCTATTTCGATATTTCTTTTCCCAGAAATTCTAAAGTGTTAAAATTTTTTTTCCGGGATTGCTTAGTCGCCTTACATAATTGGTTCGAAAGCATTTTTAAACGTATATATTTTATACTCACAAATAATAAATAATGACAGCAGGAAAATTGAGAACTTCATTCTTTATTGTTTTCTTTGTTGGTGAAAGCGAAAATCACTTCTTCGACAGAATAGAATCACTTTTTTTCCTCCCAACTGACTATTAATTCTTTAGAAACGATTATAAACATGTACCTGCTGAAACAGTCTTCGAAAAAAAGAAAATCTACGAATAAACAGCCCGTGCCTCAATCTTGTAATAAATATTAAATGAGGTCACGAAATAGAGATATTTTTTTCCTGTCAGAACTCGTGACAATAAATGTTGTATAAATATTACGCAACTGATTCTAAGCATGAATAACAGTGTTAAGTCGTAAATTTCGACACTCATACATTTCAGATAAGATAAGGTATAAAAAATCGCAGAGAAAAAATGTCAGTTTGAATTCGACAAATAAGGCAGACGGAAAATAATTGTGTGAAGTCAATAATTACTAAGTAATCAACGATTCAAGATAAACCAATGAGAAGCACGCGTTACATGGACGACAGTTTATGTATCACCGATGGAAGTGTGTGCGTGAAGAGACATGGGTAGTGTAATTTCGAATTTGCAGGACCCTGTGAATATATCTTATGCAACTTCACACGGTACCTTGGCGACGAGATAAAATCTTAGAAAATATCTTTTCTCCAAGACACCAAACTAGTGAACTTTGGTCGGCGAGCTAATTACTGCTGAACTAAGATGCACACTTTTTTTCTGTACAATTCTGTAAGAGTCCTTTGAATTCTTCAAAAATTTCGTTGAATTCACTTAAAATCTTTAGAACAAACGTTGCATTTTTTTAAACTTCCTTCCAGTATTTTGAATTCTGTTGGATTTAAATAAATTCCAAAAATTCACCAGCACTCCTTTGCTGATCTAGCGAGAATAGAAACCTCTTATTTATGCATCACTCTACTGCGCGAGTCCACGACATTTTTTCAACATTTTGGAATTTTGTTTAAGAGCTTGGTTGTGTCATTCCGTTTGTGTCATTCCGCGATAAATATATGAGTTCTGGTATTGAAGTTCGTGGTTTTCCCAAAATATAGGTTTTAGGCATTTGCAGTGCCTATTTTTCTGTAGGGAAACAATTTTTGTTTTCAATGCATTTAGTTTCAAACCATTTGTCTCACAGTGAGATTTCAAAGTCTTCAGTTTATTTTTTGAATCATGCCATGATCTTGCAAAGATTATGAGGTCTTCCGTAGAGAGGAGCATTAAGATCTCCTTCGCAGAAGACTTGCAAGCATAGAGGTAAAAACTTTGGTTATCGAGTTAAGGAGGGCTTCTGTGTACAAACGACGGTCCATGTATACAAACCTGTTTTCTGATTGAGTATTGTGTTTGTTGGGCCGCTTGCTAAATTGATATAACTTAAGCAGTAATTTTTACATTCCAAATATTTTCAAACTCAATTTTAAAAGTGACCATTAAGTGGTCTGATTTTTCTATTATGGGGTATATGTAGAGATCATGAACCAAATCCAAGGCACTTAAGCTAACCCATAAAGAATCAAAAACACTCTTACCGTTCTTGGTTGTGATATATGTCAAGTCTGCTGGTGATTCCAAACGTGCGCGCCCATTACACAAGATAAAATTTTTTTCTCCAATAGTTTCTGTGAGGCTTCTACCCCGTTTCCTGATCGAATCATCGAGAGACAGTCTTTCGCTCAACATATTAGTTGAATAGAAAGTACCCTTATCCAAAGAATTTAGGTTTTTTAGTTTTGCGTTAAAATCAACTGTAACTATAAAAAATGCATTGTTTTTGTAAGTTTCAGACAGGTTAGCTAAAATCTCGTGTAAAGAATCTACTCAGACTTGTGTTCACCTTAGGGGGCCAGTAAGTATTATCAATTATCAGTACGTGAAATGGGAATTCTAATTTCACAAAAATCCAAAGATTAGACAAGTCTATTATTGTAGATGATATAAAACTGTCTTTCTTCACGAGCATCATCAGGCTTCCGCTGCCTCTTACCTTACTAAATTCTTTGGTTGCGCAACTTGAAAGATCCAAATAATCATCAAGAAATCTAGGAAGTCTGAAATTCTCGGTCGTTAGTCATGCTTCCGCTAAACATATTATCTCCATACTAGTAATACTTTGAACTTATTCATTATCGAGATTATAAACTTCACCGTAGTCGCTGATATTCCAGAAGCAGATGCTTTAGAGGTTCTGCTTCTCTGCAGACGGCTTCAACGTCTTCTGCCAATTACTCCAATTTCTTGGCGAACCACTTCGCTGGGTCTGCATCTTCAGGGCAGAAATGATAGCCATATAGAAAATCGTCATAGCTGTATTTCAAATAATATCCCATACTAGAGATTTCATGATGTTGGAAAACTTCAGTATTGGAATTATTTTTTTGCGGTTTCTTAACTGCTTTAAGCAAACATTCACAGTCTGCATAGACCACGAATGAAACATTTTCTTTATTATTGTAGTTTTTGAATTATACAAAGTTTTCGCTGGGTTTGGGTAGATTAATTTTGTAATGGTTCAAGGTCTTACAGTCTTCTCCATGGGTGAACAATTTTTCTTCACTTGTATAATAATGGAGATATCTATCACAAATGTGTTTTTGCTCTTTCTTTCGATAGCTGCTTTTTAACGATTCTAGACAGATCTTTCATCCAAACATAATGAAAGTTATAGAAATCTTGATCGTCGTCATCAATATAATATTCATCAAGACTTTCATCGATATAATGGTCTCGTATATGAAGAAGGTTAACATGTTGTTCCCTATTTTCAGATCTTAGATGT
>JAUMHM010038729.1:0-15674 GCA_032362435.1 Melikaiella ostensackeni
TGCCTCCCTGTCAGTTATTTTTAATTAAATACCACGGTAGATGATTTAACACCTACGTCACACTGCCCCCCCCAAAAAGGGGATATATTTGTTAATTAGATGGCACAAAATTTTTTATTGGTGGCATTATTGCTCAATCCTCAAGCGTGATTAGTACGGGGACTAACGTTAATTAAACACCCATAATTAATAAAAAAATTCCTTATTTCATTTGAATACAAAAGATCTGATATTTATCATTTGATAAAAATATTGTGAAAATTTTCCTTCGAAGGTGTCGTGAAAGGAGTTTCATTAGAAAATTTGTGGGATTTTCCAACAAACAACTGTATGAATTTCTGACGTTTCTTATTTTTATTTTTTAAGTGTATTTTCATCTGCCTTATGCTTGAGGCAAAATCATAATCGTTTCTTAATATTTTCAAAAGTTTTTGGTATCATTTGAAAGGCAAGTCTTCATAGTATTTTATTAATTAATGGAGATATTGTTATAATTCCATTCCTGAAGTCTATTTCCTAGGGTCAAACATGGTAATATTTCTCATTTTCAAAATAAATGTACACATAGTACAGTTTTTATTTGAAATTTCACGACGGTTTTTTGTATCATGTTTGACTCTAGGGCAGAATCGAGGAAAAGTATTGAAAAAATACGTTCATTGGTTATTAAAATATACTAAAAAGACTTACCTTTAAAATTGTTTTGTCCTTTTAAAATCATGAGATATTTCTTTATAAAATAAATTGTATTAAATTTATTTCACAATTATTAACAATTAATTTTCAATCACAAATATTTCACAATTAAAATAAAATTGTAAGAAAAAAATTTGTAATGTTGAGATAAGTACTTTGAGACATTAAAGGTTTTGTAAAGTTTTCATATATTAAGAAAGCATATGAGGTCAAATTAATAAATTTTAGGATTTTTTTTTAAATCCCCAAAATTGTGATTATAGCCTCAAATAGCATGAACAGAAAGGTAATTATCAAAGGTAAGTATACAGTAAAAATGTTGATTTAGTTAATGAATTGAGAATAATTATCATTCCTTATCATTTTAACCTCACAATATCCAAAATCAATTAGAAAGTAAAACATAAATAATGAAAAATTAAACAACTTGAAACTCATAGATATTATTAACCTAACCTCGAAACTCGATGTACATATATTCTATATAGTTAAACTTCACAATCCTCCAGTGTCTCATAATGTATTCTCTGTAGAATAGAAACGTCAAAAACATTCCATAAGAATTCTTGAAGAACATAATCATTAAATATTTTAAGACTTCATTACATGTATTTGAAGTGTTTCTTTCAGTTGTCAATTTCTGTAAACAAAAATCAACTCAAACCTCCCAATAATCAGCGAAGCCATATCGTAAAGTCGGGTGAGCTCGGCAAGTAATTCGTACTTAGGATAGTTCGTGTTTGTGCATTTTCGGGTTCACACGAAGCTGGTCTACGCAGCATGCAATAGTAACACCACCGACTCACCGACACGCTACATTTGCATTCATTGCTTCCAGATGGGAAAGTGGTGGGGGCCGAAAAATCTCACGTTCTGGAGATACTGCCAGGCATTCAACCTTATTTAACCTTCCGTCTCCATTTTTACGTCTAAAGTTCTAAATATTTCCTTTAGAATCTTCCGAAAATCCAAAAATTATATAATTTCTAATTGGGAACTTTCGAAATTAGTAAATTCAAACTTGAAGCGGTAGCTTTCCAGGTCAGGAATATCAGAACTGTGGCCTATATTATCGATTTTAATGAAAGTTGGTAAAGCTATAGTGCTGTTTGGGTGATATTTTGTGGCCAAAATATTTAAAATTTTTTTGAAAATTCTAAGTGTTACACCTCATCGCGCGCTTCACGCTGGACGTGTTATGTGTCTTGCGCCACGCGCTCGGTCCTGGATAATCAACTAATTTATTTTCATTAATTAAAAATTAAGTGAGAATGTAGATATAACTTTCTCAAAACTCCTTTGGTTTTGAGGAATACATTCTCATCATGACACTCGCGCTTCTCGCTCGAAATTGCTTAAGCTTAGTTTAAATTGTAGAAAATTGACATTTTGCATTATATTTTTATACTCAGCTAAAAAATTGTAAAGCAAAGCGAGAACGAATTAAACAAAATGCACCCAAATCGAATACGTTTCAGCATAAATTTGCAGCATGTGAGAAAACATGAGAACATTTTAATTTAATAGAAAATTGCTGAAAATATATGTTTTGAATTGGTAATGAAAATCTGGGTAATTTCTAGAACCGACATAAGTAACAATATATATTTTCATGAATATTTTTATTTTATTAATGACAGTTGGGGAGTGAAGTATGGATATAAAAATCTGCCCGCTTCGCGGGTACATTCTCATCGCGCGCTCCGCGCTCCGAAACGTGTGGATCTCGCGCTTCGTGCTCGGCGTTATATGTTCTTCATATAAAAATTACTAAGGTTGTTTTTGATTTCAAATGAAGAAGGAAATTTATTTACTTAAGGCTCTATCGGCCTTAAAGGATACATT
This sequence comes from Melikaiella ostensackeni, assembly GCA_032362435.1. Taxonomy (NCBI): domain Eukaryota; kingdom Metazoa; phylum Arthropoda; class Insecta; order Hymenoptera; family Cynipidae; genus Melikaiella; species Melikaiella ostensackeni. Next base: position 2,542 of record JAUMHM010038729.1, read on the forward strand.
CTCATCATAATATTCGCGCTCGATTTTCTGCGCTCACCGTATGATATATACAAATAAATAATTATAATAACGATTGAAAATTATCTTGATGATTTACGGATGGTCCTATGAAGAAATGTCTAACGGCAATTTTATTTGATTTTTTGAAAGCACAGATTCTACCCTTTTAACTTTTTTTCTTATGTCGCGTGGTCTGGTTCAAAAATTAAAACTAAAATATTCAAATATCATTCCCCATACTTGAAAAACAAACTATGCTTTCCACCAAAAAATGTTCAAAAGAAAGCTTATAGGTCTTCGTAAAGGCAATAGTTTTGATATCTTAACTTTTTTCGTATCTCTCGTTATTTGGTTCAAAATTTGAATTTACGATTTTTCAAGAAAATTAAAAAATTTGCTATGACAATCTTGTAGGGATTTCAGAAAGCAACGTTTCTCTTCTTTTGCATTTTTTTCATTTTGGACATTGTTTGGCTTGAAATTGTCATTTTATTTCCTTTTTTTGAATTTTGAAAATGCTAGAAATCTCATAATTCTCTCTTTCCGGAAAAAATTATGAGGGTCAATTATTTGACTTTCTGAATACTACGAATAACCGTACATATAATTTTCAAATCTTAAAAAAATGGTCTTAAAAATTTTGAAAATGCTCCAACTTTTGGAATTTTCATCCAAAATGGCTGGCTAACGAACTTGACCTTCAGTTTTCAACACTAAAAGAGTGTATCGAAGGTTAATCCACTAGATTAATTCTTTCAAAAGTTATCGTGTTCACAGTCAGACAAACATACATACATACAGACAAACATACATACAGACAGACACATTCGTAAAAACCTGTTTTTCGGGTTCAGAGAGTCTCAAAACGTGAACATTTGACAAAAACGGGGGAGGGGGGTCAAATTTTACACAAATCTAATACCTTCTCTGATGAGAATGTAAAAAGTGATTATAAGCTACTTCGCAGGTCTTTTTGAGTTGAGAAATGTTGCTGTTAGAGCTTACACTGTATTTTGCGTTGTTTAGCTTTAAACTTCAATTTTTGATTTTCTGATGGCATTTTTCACTTTTGAAACAAGAATTATTATCCCCATTGAAGAAGCGGTGGAAAGCAATTGTTTAGAACTTTCAAAAACTGATAATTTTGGTCTCTTGGCTATTTATCGCATGTAGCGTGGTTTCGTGGGAAAGTTGAATTATTACTTTCCTTAGTTTGATTTTTCATGTCTATGACCATAAAGATTGGCAGTAGAAGGCTGGCTCACGAATTCGACCTGTCTTTTTGGACCACAAACCAGTGCGCAAGAGAGTAATGTGCACAGGACTCTTTCTAAATTATGAAGAAAATATTTTTCTCAATAAATAAATTTAAAAAATTCATACCTAGTAATAGAAAAAACTTGAATTTGGAAATACACAAAAATACACGTTATTTATAGCTGAAGGATTCCTATGGTATTTAAAATGTATTTTCAGCTTTAATTGACCTATGAGTCACCGATCGTTCTCAAATCACTTTTTAGTCACTTTTATAAGATAAAGTCACTATAGTTACTCTTTTTATTACAAATGTCACTGTACTGATTTTCGAATTCTTTTGAATTCACCAAGAATTCTTCAGAATTCCTCCAAAATCCGCTATATTCAATTTTTTGGATTTCCATTCTTTTCAATTCATCCTGATGGCCTTTAAATTAACCCTGTATTCTTTCAGATTCATCTTGGATTCGTATGAGTTTCATCGAATCCTCTTAAAATCTCTCGAATTCTTCTAAACTCACTTTAGTTTTACTGAATTCAATGAAATATTTCGTATTTTTGCAATTCATTTTAAGTCATTTGGCATTCATCATGAATTCTTTTTAATTCTGTTGAATTATTTGAAATTCTCTTGAAGTATTTTAATTTACCTTGAATTCTTCCGAATTCATTCAATACTACTCAATTTAATCGATTTGTTATAGTTTTTTTGAATTCACCCTAAAGAGTTTCAAACTCACCTTCAATTCTTAGGCATTTCAACAAATCATTCTGAATTTCCTTGAATTTTTCTAAATTCACTCCAGACTCAATGAATTCAATGTATTTTATTATACCTTCCAACTGTTTTAAATTTACTTAAATCTTCATGAATTGTATTGAATTCCTCTTATTTAACTTAAATTTCACAAAATTCACACAAATTTTATATAATTCATCAGTTTCTTAAATAGTAAATTTTTTTTCAATTCACTTAAATTCTGCAGAATTCGCCCTAAATTCTGTTAGTTCCTTTCTTACTCAATTCAATGAAAATATTTCGATTTTTCTAATTCATTCGTATTCTTCTGAATTTAACTTGAATTGTTTGGAATTCACCCTGAATCCTTATAAACTTTTCCTGAATTCGTTAAAATTCACCTGGAATTCTTATGAATTTTTGAAAATTATTTTGAATTCAAAAGAATATTAGTCACATTATTAATGCACATTGATCACTTTTGGCCAATTTTAGTGACAATTAAATGAAATACAAAATATATCTTTCTCGAGGAAGTTCAGTTCTAAATAGTTCTCCATTTAGAAGTTAACGTCCTCGAGGAAGATGTTTTTTTTATACCTGGTGGATTAAGATGTACAATGATGGTTCGACCAGTAACCGTTAGGGTGTAACTAATCACTATTCAAGAGTTAACTTCCCTGAGAAAGATGTATTTTCACACCTGTTGAATTTGGAAGATGTTGCACAATAACGGGTCATCCCAGAATCTGTTGCGGAAGGATTAATTCCAATTGAAAAGTAAACTTCCTCAAGAAAAATGTAATTTTCGTAGCTATAATTTCTATAAATTTCTAGCTAGGAAAACTTTATTGAATTTCTCTGAAAATTTCCAAAAAATTATACGGAACTATCTATGAGTTTTTACGAAAATTTCTACAAATATATCTCCCCGTGTCACTTTTTATAATTATTCAAAAAAATGTGTGTTTTCATACATAACCCTAATAAAAACTATGTAAAACTTAATGTTTCTTTAAAGTAGGAAATTTTCCTACTTTTTTCGTCAGGAAATATACTCATTTATAAATGTGTGTAGAAATGTGTGCATTTTTAAACAAAGAATATCCAAAACTACATCTAGTTTTTGCAAACTCAAATTCTGTTGACGTAAATCGACTCACAGAAATGTATGTTCGAATAACTAAGATTCAAGTGAATAAAAATAATCTTATTTGATCTAAAGAAATAACTTGTAGAAAATATTAAGAAATTATTATAAGGGGATTATTGAAAAAGTTATATATATGATAATGAACAAACTATTATGTAACAAACTGTATCGACACACCCACAGTTTGAACAAACTGACCCAACTTTATTTTTGCTAAGGCTTGAATACTATTGTGATCATGATGACTGTCTGCTATTTTAAGTTTTCATAATTAATTAAAATAAAAGCACTGCCATGCAATCGAAACAACTTTATATGGGAAGACAATTCTATAAGTTATCAAACTCACATATGTTACTCGTATACAGATGGAAAGATCGAATGTATTCATTTTCTTTGGGAGTCTATCATAATTGGGCACTTTCAGAAACGTTATTCAAATTCAAATCAAATTCTTATTTTTCGATCATTTTAATTTTGACAGACTCAACTAGAGTTCTCCCGAATTCGTTTACGTTCACTTGAATTTTTTTGAATTTACTATGGAGGGCAAAGTTTTTCTCGAATACCTCGAAAATCATTCGGACGTTTGAGTACATTATAGCAGAAAAAGGATGGTTGTTTGATTCAGATAATAAAAACGCATCGGAAAACTAATTCAAACAAGACATTTTTTATTTCATGAATATGTATGTCATCCTTTATTAATGACCAGATTGGACATAATTATTCAATGTTTCTATTACTAGTGTACAAAAACTTCAAAAACAGGAGAATGGTTCAAATTGACAATTAGTTCAAACTTTATTGACGTAGAACATAAAAAACCATTGGTGTGAAATTTGTTGCATCTCATTTTGAACAATGATAATTTCCATTGTGTCTTCATTTATTTTCGTGTCTCAAAAATGTTGGAACTTGAAAATACACCGAATTTTTTTGGAAATGATCTTAAGCCAATTGACTCTGAACAATTGACCCCACTGGATGAAACATCAGGAAAATCCTCAACCTAATCTGTGGGATGTCCTATTTATGTCCTAGGATATCCCAGGTACATCCAAGGATATAATAGGGATATCGTGAGGGCTATATTCCATCAGGGCGATAATCTTGATATCATATACTTGGGATATTCCGAAGATATCCTAAGACATTCTGAGGATATTCTATTACTGTTCTAATTTTATATGCCAACCATGTCTCCAAGATATCCCAATTCTATAATTTTATATATATCTAGAAATGTATACATATCTTCTACAAAATATGTATATTCAATCGTATAAATATAAAAAACTCTTCACTTCATAATAATGAAGTCTTTTTTTCAAAGACTTTGTACAAAGTATGATATTCCGCATTATAATGTACAAGCAAGGGTGCAGCTTTTCAGATTGCTCACGCGAAGAAACGGTTTCCGGAAGTTCTTGCAGCTACATGTTTCGTTTTGAATTTACTGCAGATAATTAACTGACATAATGAAATTTTTAGAAAGGATTTTATTCTCAAAAGCACGCTCATCGAATAAATAAAAATATCTGCCAAAAAGGCCGTGTACGGGGGTACTTCAACTGTAGTTTTGAATGCGAAACACTAGGAGGATGACCAAAAAGATTGTACACTAAAAAACTCCAAGACAAAGTGTATTTTTTGTTATAAAGTAATAAAATTGCTTTTTCATCAAGAAAGTTATTTTTATGCTGTGAAATTATTATTAGAGTATAGGGCATTCTTTAAAAAATTGACAGGACCCTAAAGAATTTGCTCTAAGAAGGGTAATCATCTGCAAAAGCGTTACAAACCATGTGTGGCCCATGCCAATCGACCTGATTAGGGTCATACCAGTACTGTAGGGGTGTTTGATTCTTCGAGAAGAATTGAATCCAAAATTGTTTCCAATTCGAAGACATGAGAATCAATTTTTTGACAAAAAAGATCGATCTTTAAAGAATCAAACTGAAAATCGTTTAAAATTTGCATTAGGTGAGTGAAGAGTCGATTCATAAAAGATTGGAGACACACAAAAATCAGGGCAGATGTCGCCACTCCTTTTGGCACCGTAGGGCGCACGTTTTCTAGAATTTTCTATTATTTACGGCGACCAGCTATTCGATGAAATTTCGGGTATGCTTATTGGAGGTTACTTTTCCACGCATGCGCCAAGCTTAGCTAAAAGCTAATTATCCTGATCGCCCTGAACAGTAGAAAATTATAGCAAACGTGCGCCTTATAGAGCCTGAAGGAATAGCGACATCTGCTCTGAGTTTTGGGTGTCCAGCTTCAGTGACTCAAAATCGAACATCCCTAGGGTATAAGAGGACTTAGATAATACCTTCTGAAAAATACTGTCTGTTCTCGAGCGGCAGCCTGTGCATCCTCATTAAACGTGGTGTGGAACAAATGGTTTAAATCCCTCGTATTGAGGTTCATGGGGAGTTGCCTATCAATTAAAAGCACGGCAACATTGGGATAGCAAGTACTTATGTGTGTACATTGTGGGTACCACCACAGGTCAATTTTGCCAATTAGGAACTCTCCTGTGAATGGTGAACGGAATTTAACATCGTGCAAAAAAGCAATTGTTGTCTGAAAGATGCGAGCCTGCGCTACGACGATACGTGGATCTACTACAAATGCATCGCCAAGTCTGCGACCTTCTTGTCTAACTTCCACCAAGCCATGTACCTCAATCGGCGGTGGCTGTGGTGGAGCTGGTTGTGGGATAGGTACTACTGGAATTGCACGCTTTTCACGAATATGCAGTTGAACTGATGCTGCTCCTGCAAGAATTATACAACCTTAATTATTAGCTTCATTATATTCCCCAGTGAGAACTTTGCCATTGGGCCATGCTTGGTGCAAGCTTGGGACCCAATGATACCAATGTTGTCGCAAACACAGAAAAAGCTAGGGGTAAGAAACGTTGCAGGTAATCAGGTGTTTTTACCCCAACCTGAGTTCATCCAGCTTGCTGTTACCACGTTTCAGGATTAACTGCAAAGTTTCTTACCTCCAGTTTTCCTGTGAGATTGACCGCTATTCTTGGGCCATCATTGGCCAAAGGTTGGGATGATTACGCAGTAAATCCTGAGATATCAAAAGTGCTGAAGCTCAATCCAATCATCCCACTAATATCAAAATGATCCACTCTAGTGTATCGGAAAATCTACTAGCCCAACTTCACGATCTTACCAACCGTCAGTCGCGTTGTTCTTTTTTTGCAAAGAGATGGAAACGGGTCATCCAGAAATAACGTAAGGTGTTTTTCTGAAATTTTCACTCCCCCCAATGTAAGATACCGTAATATTTGTTGTAATCCTCTCGCCAAATCTGTTCCTCTTTTCCACTTTTCTCGTCTTTCCACTTGAAAGCGAACTAAATTAATACATCCCAGAAAGAAAATTTAACAGTTTTGGTTGAAAGTTAAAAAGTCATCCTTTTATGTTAAAAATTTTACTTTTTGCCTAAGAATCGGGCAATCTGATAGCAATTCTTTTCTTTTTTAACTGGAAAACTCTTTTTGGTCTGAAATTCAACTATTTTGTTGCAAATTCTTCTATTCGATTCAAAATTCAACTATTCGGTTAAAAATTCACGTATTTTGTTGAAAATTCGTCTTTCAGGTAGAAAATTATTCTTTTGGGTCAAAAATGCAATTGGTTGGTTAAAGACTAGTTGGTTTTAGTTGAGGATTCAACTCTTTTGCTATAAATTCTTCTATTTTGGTTGCATTCAATTCTTTATGTATGATTCAAAATTAAAATCATTTTTGGTTGAAATACCAACTGTTACATTTTTTGTTGAGAATTCATCTCTTTCCATTTAAAATTGAAACAATTATTGGTTTATAGTGGATCTTCTTTGTTATAAATTTATTCTTTTGTCGACGACTCACCATTTTACTAAAAAATTCGTCCTTTTGTTGTTGAAAATGTACCTTTTTTATTGAAACTTCAACTATTTGGTTTAAAATTCATGTACTTTGTCGAAAATTCGTCTTTTTGGTAGAAAATTCAAAATTATATTTTCTTGAAAGTTCGCCTATTTTAGTGAAAAATTAATTTTCTTCGTTAAAAATTCAGTTATTTGTTTTATGATTCATTAATTTTGTTAAAAAATTATCTTTATGGACAAGAATTCAACTACTTCAATTATTTTAGCATCCAGTCACAGAAATGCCTCCCCCATGCGACATTGGGAAGAGGAAGGTGTGTGACTTGAATTATTTTGGTGAAAACTCAAAGGAGTGACCTTCCTCCCACTAGACTTGGAAAGGGGCAGTGGTGTGACTTGAATTGTTCCTATGACCAGTCACAGAAGAACATCTACCACTCGATATTGGGAAAGGGTGGGTGCGTGACTTATACTATTTCTGTGACAAGTCACAGAGATCTTTCCTCACGCCACATTATTGAAGGGTAAGGATGTGAGTTTTTCTGTGGCTAGTCAGAGGATTGCCACAGGTCCCATTTCAAGCAATGCTATACTTTGTATCAATATTTCTCTTTTTTTCACCGAAAAATAATGATTTTTAGAAAAAAATGTATATAAACAGGAAAGCAAGTCATGGAAATGAAGGTCAGAATAAAAGAAGCGACAATTCTTTTTGAAACGTTTCGGTCACTGTTTTGGACCCTCGTTAGTCAAAAAACATTCATTAAGTCTGTAAAAAACATACGGATAATGTAGAAAAAATTATGAAGCAGAATAAATAATAATTGAATGAAAAGAGATTTTCAGTAAAAAGAAAAGGGTTGTCTCACAAAAGGAGGCTCTCAATTTTAAATCTATATCGACAAGCAAGTAAATATTAAGAACAGCGAAGAAAACGGAAGGTCAACAAGAGAAAAAAAATAAAAAAACATGCCTGGTACAAGTTGAAAGTCGAAGATAAAATCAGAGTAAAAATGCAGCAAAAGCAAAAAACATGAATGAATAAAGAAAAGACGATTTAACTAACATGAGTTTTGAGAGTTGAAGAAATGAGTGTTCGAATTTTTTGATTCGCAATTGATATGTGAAGGAATGAGGCCGGATTTCTTGCAGCGTAAAAGAAAGACTTGTTGATTGATAAGAGTAGCTTATCTATATTTGTTTATATTTACTTGCTTGTCGGTATAGATTTAAAATTAAGGGCCTCCTTTTGTCAGACAACCCTTTTATTTTTACTGAAAAATTCAATTTTTATCGATTATTATTTATTCTGTTTCATAATTTTTTCTACATTATTTGTATGTTTTTTGCAGACTTAATAAATGTTTTTTGACTAATGAGGGTCCAAACCAGTGACCGAAACGTCTCAAAAAGAATTGTCGCTTCTTTTATTTTGACCATTATTTTCATGACTTGCTTTGCTGTTCAATACAAAAAAAAGTCGAGACTAAACGCACAAAAAAATGTGTACCACATAAAAAATGTTATCTCAAAAGATCTACAACTCTTGCTTGAAGCTTTTTCGGGAATTTTCATGAAAAACAAAATAAAAATAAAAAACATGAATTTTTTATTGTTTCATCAACGTCTGACCTTGAAAGCGATATTTGCGGGTATTTTCAAAATTATATTTGCAATCAGCGCATTAAAATACATGCTCGTAGGAAGTTTCAAATTATTCATTACGAGTACTAAGCGGTTTTCGCAAATGCACCCGAAAATTCACACTTTGGTGGAAAACTCATCTATTTGGATAAAAATGTATCCATTTTGTTAAAAATGTGATACTTTTATTTCAAATTCCTGAGATTTGAAGTGTTTCAAGTTAAAATTTCTTAACAATTATTAAAAAAAACGTATAACGCAGTTAATTGCACAATTCAAATTTCTGCTGAACTTTCCTCTAGGTTTCAATATCTTTGGATTTATATATTTTTTTTCGTTAAAATTTTTCGCACGTAAGATTTCCCAATTACTTCCCCCATAGGAAATAGTAAGATTTTACGAAATTTCCCTCCACCAAAATCGTCTTACATAATTTGTAGATGACCCCAAAGAAGAAATTTACGTGGAAACATAAGCTGCTATAAGGTAAACATTGACATTTGAAACATGCATCAAATGTCAATGTTCACTTGTCAATTATAATTTTGATACCAAATCTAGATCATTTTATCACACTGAGTATCATTCTGCTACAAATCACTTTCATCCAACTCCAAGATAACAGTAAAACCCCAGGATTTTCTGTGAACGCCAATGGCATGAGTTGGCAACCATTCATGGTCCACGTCTGGTAGCCAACACTGTCCAATGATCTCGACCACATGGGTAATTTGGTTGCCATCGATAGACCAATAATCGGACCAAGTATGGGGCAAGCATGGGCCCGGATTGAGAAAAAATTTGACTATATAAAAAATTATTACCTATACCGTTGAAATTTCTTCCTTCATCTCGACCCTTGCTTGATCTAATCATTGGTCCATCAATGGCAGCCAAGTTACCCATGTTTTCGAGATCATTTGTCAGTCTTGGCTACCAGTAATGGACCATGACAGGCTATCAATCCTTGGCACTGGAGTTATCATCCCAAGCTTTCGTCAATGTTGGCCCAAGACAGGTTGCCAATCTTGAGCCAGTTAAAAAACAATGATTGCCAGTATTGGGTCAGTTTTAACAAAATGGTCAACACTAGCAATATCGCGCTGGGTACCAGTACTCATGATTCGCTCGCTATGCATGATATACAGGTATGCACAGCATTATAGAAAAACTAAGTGTTCGATCGAGGAACCGAAAACACTTTTAGATTTGGTTCTAAAATATCTAAATGCGGCTGTTTCAAATCATCTTTCAAACAATCACATAATTCTTTGAAGTTCCACAAATCTTATGAATGAATATATATTAATTGCACACCAACTTTGAGGATATAATTGAAATCTACAAGCAAACACCTCTAACCAATTTTTTTGGGAAAACAGTTGTTTCAACATATAAATTGTTATCAACATTTTTTTATTCAAAGAAAAAATTTGAACTTATGCAAACATACGATGCTATAACAGAATCGGTAACAACATAAGTATCTTCTCCAAACTTGCATTTGACAAAACCATGACCTAAAACTAAATTAGAGCAATTGTCATCGTTATAAATGATTGTTGTACGCAATATTGATAATTATCCCATTTTTGAACATAGAAAATTTTTATTTTGCGTGGAGTCATTTTCCTCCATCTCGAGAATAATATCTTGATGCAGGATATTGCCATTCAACAACAATTTTTACTCACTTATATCGAATTTTTGCAAATAGAAAAGTTTTACTTTTTGTGGAGTCACTTTTTTTATCTCCAGAATAATATTATCACACAAAAATTGCTATCCGACCAGATGTATATAGTAATAATTATTACAGCTTTTGCTAATGCTTATATACAAATCTGAATTCGTTCCTAGGAATCGCTAAAAACAATAATAATTGTGTATTCTTGAGATGAAACAAAATGACTGTGCCGAAAAAAATGATCTATTTTCGAAATAGCGAAATGAGTGGATTTTTCTAAAAAATGATCTATACAAATAAAAATTATTATCAAGTAGCAATCTTTTGTATGACAATATTTTCCTTGAGATAATGAACGGTTACTAAATTGATGTGTTGTTGAAGAAATATCAATAAATTTCTTAAACCTCTTGAGAACTCCATGGAATCTTTAAAAATACCCTAAAATATTTTAAATCCTTTGAAATATCTTGAAACCCTTTGAAAAACTTGTATTCACTTGGAAATTCTTCGGAATCTTCAATAAACAGCCTAAAATCTTTAAAATCCTTTGAAATCCCTTCAATTTATTGAAATCTATTGAAAATTCCTTGGAATCTTCAGAAATGCGCTTTAAATCTATTCGATTTATGGAAATCGTTTGAAAAGTCCTTTGAAATTCCTGCGTTTTATTGAAATCTATTGAAAAATCTTTGAAATGATTTCAAGCATCCTGAAATATTTCAAATCCTTTAAAATCCTTTGAAGGATTTTGAAATTTTTTACAGCTCTTCAAAATTCCTTGAAATCTGTAAAAATACCTTATATTCTCCAAAATCTTTTACAAAAAGCGAAAAGTAATTAATAAATGTTTATATGAATAAAAATGGTTGTCGAATGGCAATTTTATGCATCACGATATTATTCTTCAGATGAAAAATGACTCCACGAATAACAAAAATTTTCTGTGTTGAAAAATGCGATATATTCGAATTTGTTTGTAACAATTGTTCATAACAAAAACAATTATTGTTGAATAGATTTTTCCTGTCAGAAAGAATCTATGTTCAAAAATGCGATATAAGTGAATTTGTTTAGAACAATAACTTTTGTTCTCGGTAAGTTTTCGGTCATGATTTGTTATTACACGTACGAGTACATAATTCAACAGAGAAATAAGTCGAATGAATGCATTCAAACACCGAAAATGCAGCAAATGTCAGTTTTATCCAATAATTTGTTTAAAACAATCAATGAAATTAAGGAATTCAATCTGTTATGAAAATTTCTATTCGTCGAGAGTAGATTTAGAAATTATATGTATTTTTGATAAAATGTCAGTAAATAAAGCTAAGTAGGTAGTATGAATATAAAAAAATATGATTTTTTGTCACTTTCGAGTTTGAGTAACATATAAGTGGAAGTTTTCTTTGAAGAATCGGTTTTGGCAGACCTCTTAGAAATTTGATTAGCTTCAATTTTGGAGAAGGAACTATTAAATCGGTTAAGAAATACAACCTCTGGAACCTTTTAATTCAAATACCTCTTTTTGCCGCACTGTGGGATGGATAGTCAGACAAACTGTATTACAAAAAACTTGTTTTTTGGCTTTAGGGGTTCAATTACGTAACTTTTCTCACTTCTCACATGTCACAAAAATTCAAACGTCACTGATAACATTTCAATAATACGATGAAGCGGTTAGGACGGTCACGTTGCTCGTCCTCGTGAAATTTTGATCACTTCTTGGTTCTTTCGTGCGCGTTAGAACTTTTTTTTAATAGAAAAAATGGTGAATGTATCAAATTACAGACAAAGCAGAGATCCAAGCACAGTCGTTTTTAAATATTATTTTGTATCTATTTACATAAAAACAGACAAAGATAAATTCTCTTTTCATAGAAAAGCTGCGTGTTTGATTGTCCAAAAATTAGTATTAATGCATATGAATATATAATTATAAAAATAAATCAATTCTAATCAAATGATAAATATGAAATCATATTATTCAATGATGCTTTGAATAAGGATAAGTCAGATACTATATAATACTACTAATACTATTTGAAATATTTGAAATGAGATGAAATTTGAATTGAGACACTTTTAGACTCAAATGCAAAAAAGATTCCTATAAGACCAACTCTACGATTAGAATTTTTCATTTTGAATTCCGTATACAATCAAATTAAATTGAATAAATTTAAATTTTATAATTTCCAAAACGCTAAGATCGATTGCCTTTTCTCCTTTCAACTGTAAAATTTGTTCTCTTTTAGCCAAATATTTTTTTAAATCTTCGCTTATCTCGCTGAGGATGAGCTCTTTTAATTCTTTGCTCTTCTTCAGAAATTCTAGTTTTTCTTTCTTCAGTTTGGAGTTTTTGATTTTGATTTTCAGTAAATGCTTCGCAGCTTCGATCATCCACTCAACGCTGGGAGGCACTGTAAGAATATATTTATTAACGAAATATTATCGCTCAGGTGATAGCGTGTCATTCTTCCGAGCAGGAGGACAGAGGTTGGATTCCTGTGCTGGTACCAATGGAAATTTTCCTATGTACTTCTACCAGGGCTTTGGTGGGTCGGAACTCACCTGAAACTGTAGGACCCCTCAAAATAGGCTGAGTGACATCCTAAGTAAAATGCTCCATGTCGAAGGGATTACCAATCGGTAGTCGCTGGGCTATTCCGAGTAATAAACACACACACACACACACACACACACACACACACACACACACACACACACACACACACACACACACACACACA
>JAUMHM010038758.1:0-15672 GCA_032362435.1 Melikaiella ostensackeni
GAATAATTGAAATATTAAAATCTATTAATGACAAAAATGTTGTACTCACTAATAGTATTTGGCGAATGTTATTGATCTCACAACATTCTATCGTGAAATTGTTATGATTCCTCATATATATATATTCACATTGTAACATGCGTGTTACATGTAAATTCCTGGTGATAGGCAAACCCAAAAGTACGGAGGAAAAGGCCTAGTAAGGTTGCCGTACATAGGGATAAAAAGCAGAACGAAAGCGCGAGTGACTCCCACTATTAACTCATACCCATGAGTGGAGAAGCGAAAGATCTCGAAGTCAAGGGAGTCACTTACGCATCCGGGAATGGGCAGAAGGAAACTTGCCGTCGAAGAGCAAGGGTCTCGAGAAGATAACTTGTGGCCAACTGGAAGGGACACCTTTCGCCTCTGGCCACATTCCAATTCTCGAAAAAGAAGTCTTAGCAGGAATTTTATTCTTTGGAAAAAGTGCTTTCAAAAGCAAAACGGAATTGTACTCCCAATCTTGGTTTATAAAAAGTTGACTTTTTCAAAGAAAGACTCATTCGTATCTTTGAGCGATTTTCTACGAATTCAAAAATTTTCTCTGGACGCAAATTTAGATGTTAAAGAGTACTACTTAGATGAGTTTTATTGTGTGTTTCGTGAATTAAATAAATTTAAACGTGAAATTATTGGAGTGCAAAATTATTAGTGAAAAATCATTTCTTTTCGTGAACTGATTTTTACGACATTGTGTTGACAAGCAGAGCGAAGTCGTACATCGTTCCCTGGTTCATGAAACACCTTGTTGTAAATAAATTAAGCTCGAGTCATAATAATCACTTATAGGCAGAACGGAGTTATACTCCCCACTATGGCTAAGAAAGTTCTGATTGTAACTTGTACTTGAATAAATGATTGTGGATTAAAAGAAAAATAAATCGAATATACCGAATTCAGGAAGGAACCGGGTAAATTCTTGAAATTCTTACCCACATTCCTTATTTCCTGATTAATAAAGAGATTTTTTGATGAATTATTTGTGTTGTATTTAATCTTACTTGCGTTATGGTTTATCTGCGTTGCCTACAGGCCATTTCTCTCCTTGCGAGTGCATTTCCCCCTTTTGCTTGTAGGGTCCCCACCGATACATATTCTCTGGAAATTCACTAAAAATTCTCAGAACCAGAGAAACTTCAGAGATTTCTCTATATACGTAACTAGCTAGCATTTGGAAGATCCCGGTAGCTCTCATAAATTTTCTGAAGGATCATAAACTTGGTTTTGTAAATACATAAAATCGAAATTTTCCTAAATCGCAAAGGAAATATACAAAAGATGCCTCGACCAACTCAACATCTGGCGTACGAACCGAAGTGTGAACCAGGTAGAAGGGATTATTGTAATACAAGCGGCCAGATGTAAGAGTTTTGAATATAATTTTTTTTTCAATTTCCAAATAAGAGATTCAAAAGTTAAGAAATCAGAATCTATGGATTTTTACAATTACATATATCTAAAATTTACTGTGAAAAATTAAAAATATATCATATTTTGTATGTATCTCGTAAACTGTATGTGATACGTTAAAATAGAAAGCATTTTTAGATTTTCCAACAGAGAAATACTGTATATAAATATAAATACATAGGTTGTCACATATAAATATATGCCTGTGAATAAATGGATGATTATTTTTAAAGTGTTGGAAGGGATTAGTTTTATGAAGGATTTATGATAACGAGGCCCTTAATATTCTAACTGCCTTTTGTAATTCGACATCCTCAAGGTTCGGCTGCCATAAATTGAGTTGTAAAAAAGGACTCAAATCTCTGAGACTTTTTCCGGAGACGAAATCATTCAAATCGAGCCTGAAAATAGACTGAAACAGGCCTGCCTCTCTCTCTGACAATCTTCAGTGATTTTCCGCCGGTAGAGGTGGTGACAATATACGTGAATTTTATGTGCACAAGTGAATAAGATGTGAGGTATAAAACATTTAAATAAAAAGTGATTGATTATTGGACATAGCTTTCACAGTGTTGAGAATTTCAATTTAAAGAGAGTTTTTAACCGAATCGTGTAAAAAGCAAAGAGATTATCCTTGATCAGTGAATCAGATTGGATAAAACTCAAAGGCACTTTTAGAAATACCGTAGGCAACCACGTTTCGCCTATTTGAGCGTTTCGTACAGGACAGTACAAATTTTATATGCGAACGCTTTGATTTTAGATAGAATATTTTTATTGAGGCTGGGGCTCACATTGCTTATTAATGATAGATTTACGTTTGTGAATATTGTTTTAGATTTTTTTAGCTAAATAGCCAGTGAGTATTAGCAGTATAGAAAAATTTAATCAAGAGTTGTGTATAAAGTTCATTTAGAAATACTCAACGTACGCTAGGACGTATTTTTCGCTATCAGTAGTATAGAATGAAAGAATAGACTCAATTATAGACTTGCTAGGATAAATTCATAGAATAAAGACATCACTTGGATGTGAAAAATCACAAAAAGAATATATCGTTAAATTTAGCAGTCAGCAAATAGCTAGTATTGAGTTATAACACTATAGCAGAAAGCGTATTATATTATAAGATTATAGAATCGCGCACAGAATATGGAAATTTAATTAAAACATTCCTAGAATTATTTGTTAGAATAGGAACTAGACTGAATAGCCTCCTTGTAAAATATAGGATAGCTTAGGGCTTATTGAACAAATAGTACATCCTTTAGTAACTCAGTTTTATTCTTTCTTCCGTGCGTCGCCTCTTACTCATTGTATTATTAAGATTATTCTCTGAATAATCATAAAGATTACCGTGAGTAGAAAACAATTGATAAATGCACATATATCCGAAAACTCGTGAGTTACAATTGGCGCGCTAACGTTTGGCCACGGAGAGTCAAAAAAAGAATAAAGCTCACAAAGAAGATCGATTGTAGGTGCGAAAATTGCAAATGCACCATAGGACAATTATTAACGCATTTTGCAAAAGTGATCCTTATTTTTGAAAAGTCCAAGTACCACCACCTTCGAGTCAAAGACAAATACCTCAAGGCATGCGAGCCCTTGACCAGTATTTAAATAAAAGAGAAGTAAGCAAACTTTCATCTCAACAAGATTACACGGGAAAACAGACCCAATAACCACACCCAATTAGGGACAAGAAAATAAATGAAGGAAAAAGCCTTTATTATTATCTCACACTCCGAAATCTTGAAAAACTTACAACAAAATTAGTGAGAATAACGTGCGATCTTCAAGAACACAAAAGAAGAACGACACGGCGATGGATGTCAGTCAGGAAAATTTAAATATAACCGTCAAAAACATGGTAATGGAAGGAATCAACACATTGACACCACAGGAAAGCCAGGACACGTTCATGAGCCCATGGGGACTTATGAATCTCCGCCTTCAGGAATTAGAGCAAACCACGATGAGAATCCTAGAGGAGGAGAAAAATTATCGGGAAGAACAAAATGGCTGCTAGGGACAAAGAAATTCAGGACAAAATGACCGCAGTGCAATGCAGTCTTGGACGATTATTGGAGGTAACCACCAACCTTACCAAGACTCTAGAAGAAACGGGGCTGAGAATTCAGGCCCAATTAAATCGCTTAGAAAAAGCACACGCCCGAGTAACGGAGAGACTTACTGATGACTCTATGAGAAGGGGAAATGGACCAATAACATCGCACCAACCAAACATTAAATACGTCCTACCCGAATTTAATGAGAAAGGTAGCACAATTCGCTACTTAAGACAATTAGAACAATATTGGGGAGCTGGAGTTTAGATACTGCCAGGCCAATAAAGGCCGATCGCGAGCTAAGTACGCCACGAAAATAATTGCAGTGGTGAAACTGGTGAAGACTGGATCAGGCCGAAATTATACGAGAACTCGCTCGTCATTACAAAGACGAGATAAAATGAGAAATCGTCGGGAGGGGCATCCACGATTGCAAGCAACTGATTGAACTCCCCGAGGAGTTTAATCGAATCGGCAGCACAAACAATGGATCCATAGATGGACGCAAATGGAGGAGCAACAACAACTATCGCGCCGAAAATAACAACAGCACACAAGGAGCATGGCGACCACGAAATACGGGAGGCTACAATCCACGCATTGGAAATAGCTATCCAAACAACTGGCAAAACCAACAAGATAGTTATGATGGACGTACTCACGAAAGGAATAATAATAGACAAGAACAAGGAGCAGGGGGGCAGCTACCCTCTCAAGAAGAAAAATCATGGAGACAAAGACAAAATCCACTACAATACAAAGTCCAGAATATGGAGCTGGACTTCCGCACCTGAAGCGACGAAAGAGATAGAGAGGAGTTACCTGAGGAGACAACGATGGGCGCGGGAAACGAGCCAGGGCCACGTAAATAGACCCCTCGACAAAGAAGATTGACGTGGCACAAGAGATAACTATGTATCACGCCCACATGATTGTCAACACTAGGGAGGAGTTGATCGAAGAAGCGCCCCAGGAAGTACCTAAGAACAGGTCAAAGTGCTACACAGCGAACCTCCAGGTCGGCGGAATCGTGACTAAAGCACTAATCGATACTGGTGCAGAAATTATCTGCATCTCGGAGGAATTTCTGGACCAGAACAAAGAACGCTTTAATAGGTACCCGAGTCTACCACCAGCAGGTGTTGCTGTAACTGGACCCATGGGGGGGGGGGCAAAGTAACCCGACTCAGCAAGGAAATCTATACTGATGTGCAAATCCAGAATATAACAGTATAGATTGCGTTCATAATAGTACCTCGTCTATCACGGACATGCATCATCGGTATTGACGTGCTAGACGGGCATAAAACTAAGATCAACTTGGACAATAAAACGCTAACCTTTCCGTACTCAGAAGGCAGTTCCTCCATGAAAATCATACAAGATGAAGACCACGACACAAAAGAAGAAAAACACAAGATAAACGCAATAAAATTCCGGAACGATGAAACCACTGAAATAAAAAATATTACAAACACCGCACAACTACCAATAGAGCGCAAACTACCCACAGACATGACCTGGATCAAAGTTCAAGAAGAAGTAGCTGAAATTTGAGGCCTGGGTCAGCTGAAAAATGAACAATTAAGCACCATTCTATCCCGTGTAAAAATATTTCGTCTTGGATTTCGTCTTGACGATAGGCAATTAAGACATATCCAAGACTTCTTCAAGACGTCTGGGAAGTCTGGCTTATGGGATGGAGCCACACTTTATTTATCTCTTGAACCAGGAAAAAGATTTTCATTGTCTACCTGCCCTGGCGAAAAGGGTCTTCCTTATACCGTCATAAAAGGTCCGAAAATGTTTTCCGTTTTTCCGTATTCCTTACGGTTTAGGAGATCCTCATAGGAAACTACAATATTAATCTTCCTGAAGCAAATTTTAGATGGCTATAGTCGTGAAGACCCACAAATTCTGGTTTTTGTACATTTAAATAGCCATTTTGAGAATTAAACAAAAAATCCATTGAAAAATTTAAGTCCATATTACCTGGTCCCTTTTTTATTGGCCTTTGGCCAAGACATAACAGAAATCTTCATGTCTTGAGACAAGTTTCGTTTGTCTTGCTGAATGCACCCCACTGAGAGCCACCACCATAAACCTAAGACAAAAATTTGATGTCTAGCAAGTCTGGCTTATGAGACGGAACCAGGCATCAATGTCTTGGAGACGAAATGGAACGTCTTGGAGACAAAACCAAGACGAAATATTTTTACACGGGATAGCGCGATTAACGTACTAAGTACCATGGGTAAATATTTACCAAAATACTAATTGAGAAGGTCATGAAAATAACTAAAGAAAGGATCTGGGATGCTCAGTGTGGATTTACGCCAGGGAGATCATGCGCGGATCAGATATTCAGCTTGAGATATATCATAGGAAAAAGTTTGACAATAAACAAAAGAGTTTTCTTTACATTCGTTGATCTGGGAAAAGTTTTGGATAAGATGAATAGATCTAAACATTGGGAAGTCCTGAAAGAGTATGGAGTGAATAGTTGACTTCTAAAAACAATAAAAGCAATATATAATGGTAGTAAAGCGAGTGTAAGAGTAAATGGACGACTGGGCGGTTAGTTTGATATTAAGCAGGGCATTAGGCAAGACTGCTTTATATCCTCCTGGATGTAGAATATATACATGGATAAATGTCTAAGAATGGCTCTCTTAGACGAAGAAGGTGTTGATTTCGAGACAGTGAAAGTACGTGGACTGGCGTTTGCAGATGATAAGATTATTACGGCAGAATCAGTCGATGATTTGCAGAGAATGATGAGTAGACTGGATACCAGCATGAAGAGTATGAGTTTTAAAATTGGCGTAAATAATACAAAAATTATCGTGCTTAAGAGAAGGGGTGAAAAAACAGTATGCAACATTGCCTTTTTCCGAGGAGAGGATAGAACAAGTTGATGAGTTCGTGTATCTTGGAAATTTATTTACTGCTGACAGAAAGGTAGATGTAGAGATATCTACATATATAAAAGAGGGTAGAAAGATTATCGGCAGTATATGAGCTGTTACTAAAAGTAAAAATGTGACGAATAAATCTAAAATTTCAATTTATAATTCTGTGCTTGCACCCACTGTGATGTAAGGTAGCGAGACCTGAACGTATCAAGAAAAGGATAGGAGTAAAGTAAACGCGGTTGGCATGCAGTTACTGCGGAATATGTGCGGAATATATGAAGTAAAACGCTAATGGACAAAGTCAGTAATGAATGAGTTTTCAAAGAATGTAGTGTAGAAGAAACATTGTTTGACAAGAGGGAAAGAATTTTACTGAAATGGTTTGGTCATGTTGAAAGAACGAATGAAGAACGTTTAACGAATTAAGTAGATTTAGGTATAGTGACTGGTAGCGTACCCAGAGGTAGGCCGAGGAAAGAATGGTTGGAATGTGTGAATGAAACTCTAAAGCGAAAGGATATGAGGAATCGTAGAAACACAAGAGCGTGCATGAAACAAAGTATGGATGCAACGAAAGCAAAAGACGTATGCAAGGATAGGGATGTACAGAGGACAATCGTTCATAAGAAGAAGAGTGATACCTGAAACGAGAGATTTTGGATTCTAGTGGGCCCACGTGAAGAGATTTTTTTAACGGATTAGTATAATGGCTTTGTGAAGCTCTTCACCTGAGGTAATTGCTAGAGAGATTAATCAGCGACCCGTGTCGGAGCGGTGTTATGGGACGAGTATGTCGTTTGAATGAACAACACGCGACTTCTATATTGATATAAATTCTATACCTTCTCCCACACATGCCCTACTTACTCTCACCATATAAATTTCTTGATCCCTGGTAGTATAACAAGGCTAGAACCGAACGAGTTACGCTTACCCCGAAAGGGACTTGACCTAATAGTATAATAATAAATGAAGAAATATGAACTAATAATTCTAAAAAGAAAAAATATTGTAAATATCTTTTAAAAATTATATATTGCAACTTTCGAATCCTATATATCTCTCTTCTTTCGTAACACAATAGTATAATTTCCCACAGCTAATTGTAAGTTCACTTACTAATGGGATACTTTGATGTTCCGACAGAAAACGTAACTTGAGTTGCAACGAGTCGATTAGCGTTCCCTTGGTGTAATCGATTCCGCAAGAGAAATAAGTAACGATGGAAAAGTTTTGACTGTAATCGACCGAATCCTAGAAGCTGAAGCTAGTAGACACACATTACAAGAGTAGAATAGTGATAAAAAGTGTTGTGAGTACACTAAGTTCAGATGTTATAGGAAGTGCCTGAAGGTTGTTCTCTTTCAAGCGTAGTACTGTTAACTTTCAAGCCTTGGAGTTCGTTTTGCTCGTCGATACTTTAATTTTAACGTTAACCCATCCGGAACAGAATAAGATTCACTACCCTCAATGAGACCAGAAGTTTCGAATTCACCGATGTATCGTCTTTTTACTCTTTGCCAAGGAAAGTTTTATTTGACCAAATTACTTTTTTATACGCCATTTCTTAATTCAAAACAAACTTAGCTCTCATTACTTCTTAATAATCTTTTATATTTTTCTTTCTGAGGGCTGAATATTTCTGAAATTGAGATTTCTAATATTCGAATAAAATATTTCAAAATAGTAATAAAGTTATCACTTTTCCTCAAGTTAAAAACAACGAACTGTCTACCTTTACGGAATTTTCCGTAAAACCAACCGAGGCCTGTAACATGCTGCCTCTAGCTTGCTATTACCCCGTGACACCGATTATCTGCAAAGTTTCTTCCCCCCAGTTTTTTCTATGCCCTTTCCAGCTCGTTCAGGGCTAAAGTTACGGAATTTCCCGTAACTCTAGCCCTAGCGCCATACTTGACCAAGTTTTTATTTATTTATTATTGTTGTGGTTGAAACCGAAAGTAGTCCCTGACGCTTGGGTAGTCCCGTTGTGTTCCCTTGTTAGCCTATACCTGACCCCAAAGCCCTCTCCATACGGAGAGGACCGCAGCCACGCCTTTGGCCAATATGTCTGACTCACTGATGCAGTTATTGCCCATGAGTGCTAGACGCTTCCCAGTCACTGCGGGGCAGTGACAAATCATATGAATAGATGTCTCATCACCCTTTTCGCACAGGCGACATAGATGACTATTTACGAGCCCAATCTTCTATTTGTGATAGCCGAAGGTTCCGTGCCCTATAAACACTTCTAATAGGACCTTGACTTTGTTCCTACTGAGCTTGCGTATTACCGCAGCTCATTTAAAATTTGAATTTATACCTACGAGTGCTTTAGCCTACTCGACCGAGTCAGTCTTATGGAAAATCCCGTAACACTAGTCAGTGCAAAAAAAACGCAAAAAATAAATTGTCAAAGTTAAAGTTTCATCTGGACAGTAGTTATGGGCAGTCTTGGTCTGTCATTCTGACGGAAGCGGGTGTAATATATTTACTGAGAATGAATACATGATCAAGGGACGGATGTCCTCCTAGATTCGAAGTACATATACATTCTGGTTGGAATGAGGAAACTTCACTAACAAAACTGTCATGTACAGTTTGTATAGTTAATGCTGGAAACAAGTTCTTATTTTATTATAAAAGTTGCTCTTACATTCCGGGGTATCCAATTTTCAGGTTTATGCACATTGCATATTATATACAAGTGAGCAAACTACGGAATCAAAAATATGCTGCATAAATCAGGGAATTTTCTAAGGAAAATTTACAGCTATTCGACAACCGAACTTTCATTCCAGGTAAATTTGAATCATTATAAATCAAATAATTTTGAATTTGAAGCCTACAAAGATTAACAGTTGGAAAACGAAAGCCTTTCAAATTTACTAAAATTTTTACCTTTTTAAATTTGAAACTCCCAAATAAAACAGCTTGAACTTATTTGAACCCCTTAAAATTGAAAAATTTCGAACTTCAACTATTTCTGATTCAACGATTTCGAAACTTTAAATTGAAAGCATTCGAAACGAAGATTATGTCATCCAGCATTTGAGCTTCCAATATTTCAAACTGAAATATTTTGCAATTGAAACATTTGGAGTTGAGAACTTCTCATATTGAAATATTCGAAACAGAACTCTTCTAATAAAAAATTTTCATGGGAGCTTTTATGATTGGTGTAACGTCAGTTTTACGCACAATCCTTGCGAGTGATTGGTTATTCAGTATTTTTGACAAAATCGCGTCTCACATTCAATTTTTTTAAATCGATACTTAGTGCCAAAATTTATTGACATTCAAAATGTCGAACATTTGAGGTGCATAATGGAAGAAGGTTATTCGTAAGTGGATGTGCAAAATCGTCAACCAATTGAAATATTGAATAATTATCCTTGTCTTTCGGAAGTTTGAGTGGGAATGTTTATCCAAACCATCAAGAAATTAAAAATTAGGGCCATATTAATATGAAATATTATGGTTGAAAGTCACGAAATCCAAAAATATAATAAACGTAGTGGCTAGCTTGCCGGCGCGGGCAACATTGTTCGTTGTCGGCTGTTTTTTTCCTCCCGGGTGTGAAGTTCCGAAAAGCGTGTAGCGAAGTATTTTAATGCACTGATTACGAATATGGCCATGAAAATTGCAAAAAAAAATGTTCAATGTCAAAGTTTGAGAAACAAACGCTTTTAAAAGAAAAATGTTATGTTTACAACATTTTTTTTTAAATCGTATACGGGCGGGAAAGCACTCTTGTGATTTGTCACAGAAAAATTTTGGGTAAACCCCTACAACTTTCCAACATCTCGTGGGGGCAGAAAAGAACCCCTGTGACTGGTCACACAAATAATGTTGGTTAAGCCCCTACAACTTTCTAACATCTCGTGGGGGGGAATCCCCGTGACTGGTCACACAAATAATGTTGGTCAAACCCCTACAAATTTTCAACACGAAGGAAACCCTGTGACATGTCACACAAATAAAGTTGGTCAAAACCCTACAACTTTCCAACATCGCGTAGAGGCGGGAAGGCACCCCTGTAACTGGTCACAGAAATAATTTTAGTCAAACCCCTAACCCCTTCCAACATCTCGTGGGGGCGGGAAGGCACCGCCTTGACTGAAAACACAAATAATGTTGGTCAAACCCCTACAACTTTTCAACATCTCGTGGTGGCGGGAAGGCACCCCTGTGACTGGTCACAGAAATAATTTTTGTCAAACCCCTAACCCCTTCCGAAATCTCGTGGGGTCGAGAAGGCACCCCTGAGACTGGTCACACATATAATGTTGGTCAAACACCTGCAACTTTCCAACAACTGGTAAGAGCGGGAAGGCACCGCCTTGACTGAAAACACAAATAATGTTGGTTAAACCCCTACAACTTTCCAACATCTCGTGGGGGCGGGAAGGCACCCCTGCGACTGGTCACGCATATAATATTGGTTAAACCCCTACAACTTTTCAACATCTCATGGACGCGGAAAGGAACCCCTGTGACTTGTCACACAAATAATGTTGATCAAACCCCTACAACTTTCCAACATCTCGTGGAGGCGGGAAGGCACCCCTGTAACTGGTCACAGAAGTAATTTTTGTCAAACCCTCAACCCCTTCCAACATCTCGTGGGGGCGGGAAGGCACCGCCTTAACTGAAAACACAAATAATGTTGGTCAAACCCCTACAACTTTCCAACATCTCATGGACGCGGGAAGGAACCCCTGTGACTTGTCACACAAATAATGTTGGTCAAACCCCTTTAACTTTCCAACATCTCGTGTGGGCGTGAAAGAACCCCTGTGACTGGACACACAAATAATGCTGGTTAAACCCCTACAACTTTCCAACATCTCATGGGGGCGGGAAGGTACCCCCGTGACTGGTCACACAAATAATGTTGGTCAAACCCCTACAACTTTTCAACATCTCGTGAGGGCGGAAAGTCACCCCTGTAACTGGTCACAGAAATAATCTTAGTCAAACCTCTAACCCTTTTCCAATATCTTGTGAGGGCGGGAAGGCACCCCTTTGACTGAAAACACAAATAATGTTGGTCAAACCCCTGCAACTTTCCAACATCTCGTGGGGGCGGGAAGGCACCCCTGCGACTGGTCACACATATAATGTTGGTTAAGCCCCTACCCTTTTCCACCAGCTCGTGGGGGCGGGAAGGAACCCCTTTGACTAGTTACACAAATAATGTTTGTCAAACCCCTAACCCTTTTCAACATCTCGTCGCGGGGCAAGGAGGAACCCTTGTAACTCATCACAGAAATAATATTGGTCAAATCCCTACCCTTTTCCCGACATCTCGTGTGGGCGGGAAGGCACTCATGTGACTGTTTTCAGAAATAATATGGGTCAAACCCCTACACTTTTCCAACATCTCGTGGGGGCGGGAGGGCACCCGTGTGACTGGTTACAGAAATGACATCCATCAAACCCCTGCCTTTTTTCATGGAAGGAGTGGGAAAGCACCCTTTTGACTGGTCACACAAATGATTTTAGTCAAACTCCTAACCCTCTCCAACATTTCGTGGGGGTGCGAAGGCAACCCTGTGACTTGTCACAGAAAAAATTTTGGTCAAACTCCTACCTCTTTCCAACGTCTCGTGGGGGCGGAAATGTACCCCCGTGACTGGTCACAGAAATAATGTTGGTCAAACCCGTCCCCCTTTCAAACGTCTCGTGGCTAGGCAAGAAGGCACCCCGGTGATTGGTCACATAAATAGTGTTGGTCAAACCCCTACCCTTTTCCAACATCTCGTGGGGGCGGAAAGGCACCCGTGTGACTGGTTACAGAAATAATATTAGTCGAACCCCTACCCTTTTCCAATGTCTCGTTGAGAGAGCGGGAAAGCACCCTTGTGACTGGTTATATAAATAATGTTGGTTGAACCCCTATTCTTTTTTAACGTCTCGCGGCGGGGCGAGGAGGCATTCCTGTGACTAGTCACAGAAATAATGTTGGTCAAACCCATACCCTTTTCTAAAATCTCCTGGCGGCGGGAAGGCACTCGTGTGACTGGTTACAGAAATAATATTGGTCAAATCCCTACCTTTTTCAAGCGTCTCGTGGGAGGTGAGAAGGCACCCCTGTGACTGGTCCTAGAAATAATGTTGATCAAATTCCTGCCCTTTTCGTCTACGCTCACCGTACTTTCATGAAAAAAATGCGAACAGATTTTTTTTCTTTCTGCAAACATGATCTTCATCAGTTTTGACCCTGAAAATTATATTTTCAGGTATTGGCATGAATGTAAACGTGATTCATTTTCATTTCGTATTTCGCTTTTTGTGAAAAGCAGTCGGCAACATTGCTGGTTGCCGGCGCCGGCTGTGTAGACTCCACCTGTAATATATTATGTGCGCATACTTCACTTTTTTGTGTGCTCCGTATAATGGACGTCATCACAATGGCCACTCATTTAAACGTAGTATTCAAAATCGGCATTCTCAATGAATTTTGAATAAGCTATAAGTAGTTAAGAATTTCAAAAAGCGCTCTTGTCAGATGTTTAGATCATAAACTTTTAGATAAAATGATGAAAAAATTCACGCAAATTCAAATTTGATTATTTTGAAAATTAAATAGTTGAACTTATTTGAAACCCTTAGAACTGAAAAATTTTAAACTTCAAGTATTTCTCATTAATGATTCTGAAATTTTTTAATTGAAAGCATTTGAAACGAAATTTTTTTCATCCATTGTTAAAGTCTGAATCATTTGAAACTGAAATGTTTTGCAATTAAAAAATTTGAAATTGAAAAGTTTAATATTGAATTATTCGATCCTGAACTTTCCTAATTGTATGGCTTGAAGTTTTATTGTTTAGAGTTGTTTGATTTTAAAGTATACCTTATAAATAGAATGCAGATACAAACTGTAGCGTTCAGTTTGAATTAGAAATTTAAACAATACAGAATTGAATAAATTCAAATGTTTGGAAATTTTCAATCTAAGTAATTCAAGATGGAAAAATTTCATAATGGAAGCCTTCAAAATTCAGCCACTTTTGACTTCAAAGCGATCAAAGTTTAATGACTTCGAACTTCAGCTGTTTAATGAAACGAGTTTGAAATATTAAAATCGTGAGAATTTGTGATTTTGGGCAATTTTCAATTGATATGATATTATGCTCTAAAAGATGCAAAATTTAAACTCTAATAAAATTCAACAATCTTTTCGATCCATCAAAACTAAAACTTCTAAACTAACAAAATTCAAATCAGATGTATTCAAGCTTGAATAAATTAACATCTTTACATATATTTCAAAGATTCAGAAATTAAACAAGTTTTTTCTCGTTTTTCTAAAAGTACAACCAGTAGGTCGACAGAAATTCAATTCTTAATTATAAAAAAATAAGGGTTCATTAAAGTTATTTTTTATGTTTAAAATATTTAAATTTAATTAAAGTTTTTCTAAAACAAACAAAAAAAGCTATTTTATGACCGTATTACATTAAATTGACATGCTTCAATGCATAAGAGTTTGCTAACAATTGTTTAACTCTCAAAAATTATACGAGTTAACTACGCATAAAACATTTTTATATCTAGAAATATGGCGTAATTGATGGACAGACTTTAAGAAGAGAGTTTATTAAATGCAATGAAAAGAAGGAACGCAACATCATAAAATCATAAAAATAATTTCCGACCCATTAAAAAAACCTCCAACGCACCTTAAATAACGCTTCAATACGACAATAACAAATTTTTTCCTTGAGTTCTTGAAACTTTAATTTCCTTTGAACTCAGTGCTTACATTTACAATGTACAATAAATATTGGAGGTTTAATTTGCATTAATATTATAATATATTAAATCTAAATTATACATGCAATTGTGTATTCTATTAATTTTGAAAACCACAAATTTAAAAGATGTGTGCAGTTCTTGATTAAGATCTTCTCTTATTTTTAATAGGCTATATTTACTTTCTATTTTCTGTGGTGCAATCCAGTTTGTTTTACATATGATTTAAGAATATAGTGTAAATATAGAAAAAAAACGCCCTTCTGGTGAGATTAAAAGTCAATTCATGAATTTTTAATTTTCAAGAATAGTTTCCACTCTTGTCTTCACATATCGGTTTTCCGCATCGGAGATAGAAATTGGCCCAGTGACGCATTCTTAACCCATTATTCTTCGCTGACGCTTTAGAGGCCGCTGAATGAAAAACTTGGCATTCTACAGCAAGGGCGCAACGTTTGGAAAAATGTTATTATGAAGATAGTTCTTTCTTTAAATAAAACGTGAGTAGTTGCATATTTAAGCAAAAATCAATCATTCTAAAATTTGGTAGATTTATTCAGGCCCGTAACCAAGATTTTCTTTGGGGGGGGGGAGGCTCAGATTGAAACGGAAATAATGTATAATTTGTTTTACAGAAAGCACTGATGTCTTCATAAACAGAAAGGAAGGAAAATTTTTGGGTAATAGTTGGATCATTTCGTTGTATCGGACCTAAAGTTTTTTATAACGTTGAAAAAAAGTTATAAACAGAATATTCAATAAGAAGCTTATATGTTTGATTTGAGTTGTAATAATTTGGACATAAAGTAAGAAATATTTGTGTTGAGTAGATCGTGTATGTTTTTGGAGAACTAAGTACGTTCAGTTATGTATTACTTTTCGAAATCAAGTAAAACAATATTTCGAAGCAATTAAAAAATTATAAAACATTGTTCAAAGCCTTAAAACATATTCGGAAATTGAAATAATACTTCAGCATTATAAAACTTTTGAAATATCCTAATAAACTTGGCAACACTTTCAGAATGGATGGATACTTGAATTTTTCTCGAAGGCATGAAATAATCTGAAAAATCCTTCGAAATTTTTTAAAACCCTTATAAATGCTGAAAAATACTAATTATTCTTAAGTATCATACACTTTTCTTTCGCGAATTTGCAAGAACACTTGAAAATTGAATAGTTCTTTCCTTCAAATTCATGAATTCCATGAATTTAAAAATTATAATATCAAGTTCAAATATTTAAAAACATTCTACTAAAAAATGGACAAATTCTCAATCCATGAATCTTTGCATAATTTGGATTCAAGAATCCACATTTTCAAATTTTTTACATTATTGACAATAATTTAAAATATTGATGTTATTTCATCGACCAGGGTAATTAATTAATTGCACACCCGCGTCCCCCTGTGATATACGAGAAATGAGAAACGATCTACTGCGGCCTCGGTGGCGTAATTGGTTAAC
>JAUMHM010038788.1:0-15670 GCA_032362435.1 Melikaiella ostensackeni
AAAAACGAAAAAAGCTGTTTTTCCTTATCAGGCCGGAAGCTTTTCACTCCACCCTCGTAGTTAAGGTGGTCCTCTAGCTGGAAGCACTTACCACTATGAAAATCTTGAAAAACCAAGCTACCCAATATGCCAAATAAGGCATAGGGGAGGGACGCCTAATTCGGCGCACCAAAAAATATCTCTCCGTTTAAAGAATAATATAAGCGATTGTACTCTAGCAAAATATGTAACGTGTAGTTTAATATCTCAGATGTACTCTATATATAGCAAAAATTGTATTGGAATTAATTAAAAACGTTAATTTTAGGTTTTCCTAAAAAGTGCACCTGCGTCAAGTTACCTACAATGTTCCCGAATGGAGCGCAGTGCTTTATCTGTCTTGTAATAGCAAAAAAATAGACTTTTAAATAGAAGAACAACGAATTTCAATGAAAAAAGAGGTTACAAACAATTTTTTAAAGTTTTAAATAATAGCATGTAAGTTTGAAAGGTTTTCATGAGTCTTATGTTAAAGAGATTACGGACCTAACTCTAAAACCCGGCGAAAAAGAATTACATACATGATTATGAATGTGAAATAATATCATACTATCAAGAAAACACTCCGCTAAGAATGTAATGATATTGAAAAAAAAATTATTTTTCAGGTATGTATTTCTATAACTGTACACAAACTTTTGCATCATGCGCCGTATTAGGTGCTCGAGCATAGTGTGTAAGCAAACACGGTTTAAGTCGAATTTAATTACTCTTATTTAAGATTGAAGCACTAAAGCATCTACAAGACTTCGAAATATTGATTTGACAAAAATTTGCTATAAGTTTACTGCAAAATACTTTATTTTTCATTGCTCCTGATATCTAATGATGAATACAAAATGTCAAAACATTACTTGACTAAACTTCTTAGGATAAAGATTAAACAATAACTTTGAATGATATAATTTTTTCTCCGATCATCACTCAATACATTGATAGATTCAATTAGGTGTCCTAAGTTTTTTCAGAATGCGTCAATTTCTTTGAATATGAGTGCGTCATATCAGGTGCTGCGCCACTTGAGGAGCCGCTCCCTTACTACTCTCATCAGATCTCTTGATTATCATTAAAAGTGCATTCGTAACTGATGATATATACCGGGACAGCTCCGTGAAAAATATTAAATTTGGCCAAATCCAACAAAAACGCATTCGACATATTAGGCTATTGTCACATCCTGTGACTAGATTAATAATAATTATTATTATTTGCAATAAATAGGTTATAATTATAAAATATTTCTATTTTATTAATAAATCAATAAGTTAAAAGATCATATTTAAATATTTCAAAGATCTCTATAAAATTCAATATCCTATTATTATTGACAAAATCCTATAATTAACAAACATAAATATCATAAAAATTAACTGTAGGGGAGACTCAAAGAGCCAACGCTGTAGTCCAAAATGGGCGATATGTGCCAATTTTTGCAGAGCCAATACAATAAAAACACGCACATTATTAATAAAAGGCATTCCTACGAAAAGGCACGATCATAAAAATCAACATGACAACTATAGAGAACTAGCTATTTGTATTATACATTTTTATTCCACTACGCCTACGGCTCACAGTGGGAACAAACGTACATTTTCACAACACCTCTATTGAAAATCCGATTTTCAGTACCTGTAGAGCGAGGCGAAACAAGATGTTCCAACCCTCTAGTTGAAACATTAAATGTTTCAACCCTAGGGCTGAAACGGTCGAGTTGACCGGGTTGGTGTTTCGGCCCTAGGGTTGAAACACAATGTTTCAACCCTAGGGCTGAAACATTACGGAAAAGGTGACAAAAATTATTTTTGACCCTGAAAATCTAGGTTAAAGTTGACATTTTTCAACCAAATTTTAGATTATCGATTACCACAAGGGCTCAGGTGAGACACTTTACGTGATGAACATCTTTTTTTATAGATTTTTTCCTGCTGATTCCAAATATAGCCTCTAACTTGACCGAGGACTTTCTAGTTTTGAGAAAAAGGCGATTGAATGTCCCACTCGATTTTTCAACTATTCAACTATTTTCAACGATTTATATTTTATCATTTATGGTATTTTGAGGTTTTTGGAATCTTATATTTCAAATCCGAGGTCAAAATGTCAAAACTCAAAACGGCATTTTTAATATGGTTGATGAAATCTGTAAAAACAATACCAATGTGGTTGAAAATTGATATTACGGAGCTTCTGAGGTCGCTGATTTCGAATCCAAGGTCAAAATTCAAAAAAATCGAATTCAATATGGCGAATAGAAACTGTGAAAACAAAACCTATGAAACTGAAAATTGCTACCATGGGCTTTTTTGAATCATTGATTTCAAATACGAGGTGTAAATATCAAAAACTTTACAAAAGTTGATAAATAAACCATTTTTCTCTATAAATCTTTACTTTGACATAATATCAAATAATCATAGCAAGTATTTGTATAAAGATCATTCAGCGTATTAAATAGAGCATACTTTCAAATACAAAATTATTTACAGATCGTCATCACTATCAAAACTGGTTGCATCACAGTCAGATCTAGTCGCATCACTGTTATTACTGGTTTCGTCGCTTTCAGAGCTTGCGGTGTTTTCTCTTTCAGCTTCTTCAGTAAATTTGCTGTAAAAAAATATGTTTTAACATATTTACCAAATCGAAAGTAGATACTTCTCAACAAAATAAACAGCAGTGACCTCTATGAATTTGCTTACTCGTCTGTTATAAATCTTTTCACAGTCGAAGCAGTCTTTGGTTTCTTGTATAATTTCAATCGACTTTTTACCAAAATCATAGAAATTTTTGGGTCTCTGAGATATACAGCACGATGGAAAACACACTATCCTATTTTCTCTGCTGTTTTGACGTGAGTGTAAAACAATATTTTTTCGGTACGACTAATGCCAGGATTCGTTCGCATTCTCTGAATAATAAGCCATTGGCATAGGAAATTCTCTGGATATTTGGCATCCATGTTTTGATAATTTATGCAACGAGGGATTCATTCTAGCCCAAGAGAATAATTCATAATGCAGAAAAAATGTTTCCCAACAGAATTTTTCAAGTTCATCTAATCATTTGAAAAGTAATTTGCATCTATTTTATGCTACGTCTAGATTTTGAGACTTAGATTGCAAAAATAAAAATTTTGTACCCAATTTCAATTCCTTTTTACATTTGAATGCCGATAATACTCCAGAAATATTGAGAGCCAAATGCTTGTCTATTTCTAACGTCCCCGCAAAAAGCGCTGGCTTTTCGAAACACCTTCTTCCAAGATTGCCCTTATCATTTGTCCTGCCTTGCCCTTGCAGGATTTGATCAACCCGAACTCCTGAACTTTCTTATATTCTTGTTTGGCTTTGCATTTTTCGCTTATTGAATTGTTCTAGAAAACGGAGAAATTAAATTAATTTCAAGATATGAAAAGCGAGAAATTCTACGCTAGAGTAAACACAATAATTGCATTCATAAGGGTTGCGCAGTTCATGTGGGATACTTTAAAAGTTTATGAAAAAATATTCCTTTTGAATATTTTGTCACATTCCAACATTCTATGGTTTTTCTACATAAAATGTGGAGCAAATTTTCGAAAGCTTTAATCTCATCATGAAGTAACCTCAATCCATATTTCAAAGATGAATTATTCGGAGTGAACTCGTCTTCCAAATCACCAAATTGATGAGCTGTTCTCAGACACATCGGACATCTACTTGTGGCCTTACTACCGACAATGGTATCAACACACTTCCCATTGAACTTTGTCTGAGATACGACAAACTCAACTCTCACTTTTTTATTATTAGCAATCTTGAATGTATGCGGTACCAGCTTCTCAATTTCTGCGTTCAAGCGATTCAAATCGCGTAATGTCGCATAATCATACTCTCTTTCAAGTGCTCTTCTTAAACGACGACAAAAATGGATACTTTGTGGAGTGTGATTGTTCCAAAAACAGTTATCCAAATAATTTCTTAATATAATGACTATCATTCCGGTAACGAATGAACATTGATGAGCATTCAGATTTTCATTATCAGAATTTTCACACCTTTGATGGTGCTTTGTATGACCTGATGAACTATCGAATCCTAACGTAACGATGAGGTTTAAAGTACGTAAATTCTTTTGTTCCCATTTTGAAGCAACACTGTCACACAAACGTTCTGCCGTTTTATTCAACATGCTCTGCAGTGGAATGATTACCTCTATTTCTGACTTCTTGTAACCTGCAGACTGACATTCACTCATAGCTATTTTAATTTCCCGGTAATGGGTATGTGGGACAATTCCTTTTTCGACTGTCTTTTGACAAAGCCGAATAACTATTTTTATTATAGTCATATTCTAAATAAAAGCTAAAGCTGATTATTTCGAGTGTTGTATTTGATTTAAATCTTCACATGAAGCAGTAGGGCCTAATTCATTCAACTTTACTGATAATTTAAGAACTGAGCTATCATTCTCGGCATGCTTAATAATTTCATGAGCTCTTCTATACTTGGTGGCTTCAGAGGATTCTTCAATACGTTCCCCCAATGTTCTTACTTACTTTTGACTTTTTACATGGACGACCTGATTTTTGTTTCAAACTTTTAGTGTTGCTCATTTTGAAACGTTATTTTCGTTGAATTATAATTACTTTTAGCATGATATATAGAACATAAATGAAAAAAGTACAAGAAATCTAAAACATTGTGTTGTTTTCAGGGAATTTTCTATGAAGAGTAACATATTGAAGCTTGAAAAACCTTAGCTTAGATTACATAGCGGTCAGAATCAAGGTCAAGTGAAGGTCAAAATAAGAAGAAACCATTGAATTGGCGTGAACTAAAACTGGAAGACGTTTTTGGGGTCGCTAAATCCAAATACGGAGTCAATTTTACCTCATCAGGCCGGGATGAAGGTCATCCCAAGGTCAAAATTGAGAAAACATGAAATTAAAGAAAACCTATACTTATAGACGTTTTTGGGGTCGTTGAATCCGAATCCGGGGTTAGTTCGACCCCATCAGGCCAGGATCAAGGTCAAGTGAAGGTCCAAATGAGAAAAAAACCATTGAATCGGCATGAACCACTACTTTAAGAGTAGTTTTTGTGGTCGCTTAATCCGAATCCGGAGTCATTCTTACCCTATCAGGTCGGGATAAAGGTCATTCTAAGGTCAAAATTGAGGAAACCATGGAATCGGAGAAAACTTCTACTGTAAGAGTTTTTTGGGGTCGCTGAATCCGAATCCGGGGTTACCTCGACCCCACGAAGTCAGGATGAAGGTCATGCTAAGGTCAAAAAGAGAAAAAAAACCATTCAATCAAGGGAAACCACTCTTTTAAGACGTTTTTGGGGTCGCTAAATCAGAATCTATGGTTTGATGAGCCTCAAGTTACACTACTTGCACTCACATATGGATTAATTCCCAACGAATCTAGGAGATTTTAGTAAGGAGCAAGGGGAGAGGTTCCATCAAGACATAAGGACAATGAAAATGAGATATCAAGATCGATGAGATGTAAATATGATGGCTGATTACTGCTGTTCATTGAAGAGAGAAAGTGATAAGAACGGAGTAGAGCGTAAAAGGAAACCGCTCGTAAGATCTTCTGATGATAATAGGTTAGATATCATAAGGAACAGTGAATGTAGGGATGATTCTCAATATTCAATTAACCATTCAGAAATTGTAACAAAACTCTGTTTGGATAAATTCGTCTGATCCTGATCCTCACCTAATGGGGTGAAAATGACCCAAGATTCGGATTTAGCGAACCCACAAAAGTCTGAGAGTGAGAGAGCGTGGTTTCGTTCGATTCAATGGTTTTTCCTCTTTTTGACCTTAGCATGACCTTGATTCTGACCTCATGAGGTTGAACTAACCCCGGATTCGGATTCAGCGACCCCGAAAACGTCTAAAAATAGAGGTTTTCTCCAAATCAATGGTTTCTCAATTTTGATCTTGAGACGACCTCCATCCCGACCTGATGGGGTAAGAATGACCCAAGATTCGGATTTAGTGACCCCAAAAATGTATTAAAGTAGTGGTTCACGCCGATTCAATGGTTTTTTCTCATTTTGACCTTCACTTGACCTTGATCCTGACTCGATGAGGTCAAACTGACCCCGGATTCGGATTCAGAAACCCCAAAAACGTCGGAGAGTACAGGTTTTCTCCGATCCAATGGTTTTCTTCATTTTGACCATTAATTGACCTTGATCCTGACCTGATGGCGTTAAACTGACCCACGATTCGGATTCAGTGACCTCCAAAACTTATAAGTATGGTGGCTTAGCTCGGGTTACAAATTTTTTTTTGTGAGGCTGTGTTATTCCTGTGTGAAAAAGTACCTGTATATGCAATTGAATCTCCTCATAATAAGGATAAAAGTAGACCGCTTTCTGTTCAATAACGTCTCATGAACCAAAAACTTTTTAATTGCTGTTGAAACAATTGATATTTTCTAAAAAATCTGTTACTATGACAACAGGTATAAAAGTAACTATTTCTCAATGGCTCTCATTTTTATTTTTTAACGATGAAAGGCGATTTCAAATCATGTCCGTATCGTTTTTCCAGTTTTATCCGCCATATTGAATGAGTTATTTTAAACTTTGACAGTTTTACCTTAGATTCGAAATTAGTGACCTGAGAAACTTTTCAATAGCAAATTTTAGCCGTATGGGTGTTGTTCTAACAGGCTTCATCCGCCAGCCATATTGGCGCCATTTTGAATTTTGAAAGTTTGACTTCATATTCGAAATCAGTGGCCTAAAAAACTTTATAATATCAAATTTTAACCTTATCGGTTTTGTTCTAACAAGTTCAGTCCTCAGAAAAATCGATTAGGACATTTAATCGCCTTTTTCTCAGAACCAGAAAGTCCTGGTTCAAGTTACAGGCCATATTTGAAATCAGCAGAAAAAAATCTATGAAGAAAATGTTCATTACGTGAAGTGCCTCATTTGAGCCCTCGTGGTAATCGATAATCTAAAATTTGGTGAAAAAATGTCAACTTTAACCTAGATTTTCAAGGTCAAAAAAAGTTTTTTGCACCTTGTCCGTAATTTTCCTATATTCTGTAGGTATTCATCCACAATTTAAAAAAATTCATCCCTTTAGGTTAGTACTATCAAAAGTTCCACGATTTCAAAACAAAAATTACGTTTGTTCTCACTGTGTGCCGTCTATAGTTTGCACAAGTGAGGCTCCTAATCCCGCATTGCTCGCTTTGAGTTTTCCTCTAACGGTATTTGTAAATGAGCAAATTTTAAAACGATTTTTGAAATGAATTTTACCGAACTTGAAGTGTCCAGTATTTCGGTCGTAAGTAGAATTGGGTGAAGTTACTTTTTTGTGAGATTATTAACCTTTCTAAAGTCTAGGCAGAACCTGTAATCTCTTCCGGGTTTCTTTATCATAACTTTCGGTTTTGACCAGCCAGAAGAACACGTTTCGGTTATGCCCTGTTCTAATAGCCTTTCCACTGTTTCGTGAATTATTTCTTCAATCTTAGGGCTGACATGATAAAATCGTTGTTTAATATAATCATGGCCCTGGACATCAATTTTGTGTTTCGTTAAGTTAGTAGCTCTATGTTCTTTTCTTGAATGTATTTTAATTTTATCCTCTAAAAGTATTTCTAGTTGGGATTGTTGGCTTCTTTTAAGCTCAAAGATACCTTCGCAAATCTCTGAAGAACAATTATTTTGTCCGTTGATTTTTCCTAAATTATCCGAAATATTATTTGATATAATTGCAAGTGTTTTGAATCACAACAAGACACGTATGATGTGCCGGAGCCGATACACGGCGTCCCTATGAGAGAAGCTATTTCGTACACGCCGTAATCTACCTCACTCTCCCTTCTTCCCGCCTCGTCTAAATCCGTATTTTGTTGTAATTCAAAACCCTTGCACTTGATGCCTTTGGCCGATACACGGCATCCTTATGAGAGACGTGTTTTTTATCTACTGATGACCTCAACGCTATGTGATATGAAAAAGAATAAAATGCTATAAAGTTGTAAGTAAAGAAGAGACGAAACTCATTTTATTTATTCACTTTTTTCTGTAAAAAGCTATTGCATACTTACTATTAAGAAGGAAGTATAAAATTTGTTGCATACTCCCTATTTAGATGGAAGTAAAGTTGGATATGATAGAAGTAGAAACAGCCTGACAAGCATCCTGTACCTTATGGGAATAGTGTTTTCTAAACGTCAAAAACGTCTGAATGTCAACAACCTCTGAATGTCAGCAATGTCTGAACACAAACATCTCTGTTTTGTTCGAGTACCATTGCTTCTGATCCTTAATCAAGGAAACAGAAATTTGGGATCCATCCAGCTGGGCTTCCCTCCCCCTGCCACAATTCCAACTCTTCTTTCACACTGAGATTGCCTCGCGTATTCCAGAGTAGTCTCAGAAATTCTGTATCATGATAGGGATTCAGAACACACTTCTCGCTATTTACTAACTACCCCAGAAACTCTAGCAACTTGACAGCCTCGTTGATCTGTGAGCTTCATTTGGTTTTGTTCTGAGAAACCAGGCAAAAATCGTCGAGACCCACTCGAACGTAGAAATTAGCTTGAGACAGATTGATCCGGGTTATCCAGTCCCCGTACTATAGAGAGTCTGGTATTTTGAAATGGGAGATTGAACGAAACTTCCTTACCTTCACATGCCTGCTGAGGGCTGGTAGGTCTAACACCTGCCTTATGCCACCGTAGCTCTTTCTGACCACAAACATTTTTGATATGAAGCTTGGGCTGGAAAACCTCCAATTGTTGATCAACTTTTCTTTCTAACCGAGAGGAATTCCAAGTCCAGAAATCAGTTTCAGGACGTTGGAAGGAGTACCCAACATCCTCCACCTTTCTCGGAAGCGCGATAGCTGGCCTCACGAGAAAACTGGAACTGATGGGTAGTATGGGTAGAAGAAATGAATCCTTGGCCCCAGATGCGGTTGATCCCTTCCTTGTTGTATTTCTAGGTAGAAATTCCCTCGTTGCGAGTTGGATGAAATAGACGTGACAAATCCTCCTTGCGTTCCCTTCTATTTTCAGGCAACGCAGTAAATATCTTCAAGGTGGTGGAATACCTTACATCTTCCCATTCTGAGAATCCAAAATTCTGCAGAGCATTGAGTCTGTCCAGATGCTCCTTTAGAGCTGGACGAACCACTTTTATTTTATCTGCATCGGTTTTTAATTCCTCAAAATCCAAAAGCATTGTAAACGACTCCTACTCTAGTCAAGGAGCTTTCGGAAAGCCAAATCCGCTAAGGCATTAATCTGATTCTGAAACTCACGGTGACGAGATCTACTATCGAAACTGGGTCCCTTTTCCGGAGGTGAACCTTGCTCCTCAAGTGAGTTGGTATCGGCAGCATAATGCTAATGGCGCCGTTCAATTTCACTCCCTTGCGCAACATTGCGACGATCTGGGCCCCCAGCGTCCGAGCCCCTCCGGGATCGTGAACTAATAGTCGAATTGAAAGCCCTATCCGTCATCAGGATATCCTTCACTACTTCTAGAAACTACATATCACCCAAATCACTCGAAACACAATACCGAAAAAACACGAAACGCGATTTTGTGCACTTCTAACTTGAGACGTGTAGCTACGGTGAAAGTACTCAACGATGAAAGTATAGACGGTGCAGTCCCTCTTGTTGGGGACAATCAAGGGATAGAAGAAGATGAAAGAAGGGAGAGTGAGGTAGATTACGTTAAGCTTTTGAGATACAGTTAATATGTTCAGAATTAGTAACTTTTTTATTTCACCAAAAATGAATATCGCGATCCTTAAACAAATCCTCGTATTTGCTATTATGAAAAAATTTTCCCGAATTATTTTCCCCATCCTTTCTTCTAATTCTAGGTTTCACTAATCTACTTGAGTCTCGTCTGTTCGTCTGGTCGCTAGTGTTTTGTTTGGGGATACTGTCCAAGGGTTAGAATTTGTTTTGTGCTGGAATGCTTATTAAAGTAGGGATATCCTCATCAGAACTTTTCTACAGGAGTTTGGGCATTCTTGGTTTTTTGGGTTTGGTAAGGATTAATGGTTATTAGCGGATTTCACTATCCTTTTTTTTTATATTGCGGTTTTGTTAACCTCTCTACTTTTTAAATTAATACTACCTCCGAATTTCGGTTTTAATTATTTTACTTGTATTCTCGTTTTCAATCAACGGTTTATTCCTCATACTTACATTTTTGATTTCTTTTTCATATTTAACTTTACTGTCAGGTCCTTTTATGTTTATCGTTAACGGTTTGAACTGTATCGACGTTTTATCCATTTGCGACCATTGATTTTCACGTAACGGGTCTAAAACTTGAATAATTGGAATTCTGGATTTTTTGCAGCAATTCCTTGCCCACGTAAGAATATACGGTTACTAGGTGTCCTAGTACACGCATTCCTAGTTTCCGTGATTATACGAAGAATACGGACATTCTTGTTTAAAATGGCCCGCTAATCCTCATCGATAATAACTGGAATTATTTGTATTTTCGTTTGTGCTTGCATTCTGGGAAATTATATCCTATTTTTACCCGAATTTAAATTTGCATGAGCTTTCGAGCTAGAATTATAATTATTACCCGATTTTTTTTTATTTCCATAATTTGGTTTTTGGGAGTTTTGCTTTTGTTGCTTATTATTACTTCCCGAAGCGTTTTCAGCTTTGTCGGATGGGGATTCAATTATGGGTTGATTTTGGATTAAGCTACCTCAGTTTTACCTTCTTCACCTAAGTCTTCTAATTCCTTGAAAGTTGCCAAATCATTTCGTTTCATATACATTTTGTATTCGATTTTAAGATTTTCATAAGCTCTACGTAATTTCTATTTACGACTTTTTTTAGGTAAATTTAGCGAAAAGCTTTCTCATTCCTATCGAATTAGAATGGATATTTTGAGTCCGTTCTTTATTACAAAATTTGATTTTTTGTCCAATTTCTTCTGAAAATCTCTCATCGATATAGGCATTTTCATGATCTTCGAAAAAATCTGATAACATTCTCCAAGAAGTTTTATTTATCAAACACCAATCTTTAGCGTCTTCGATCAATAATGCGTCCATATTCTCTAAAATGTGGCGATCGTTTATTCTGTATCATTATTTGGAAAGGAGTTTGTACCATCCCGAAAGGAAAACATGTTGCTAATATTGTTTCGTTATTTGCGTAATTATTGGATTCGTGATATGTCTTTGTATTATCTACATGAATTCGTGGAAGCCTGTTTGACATGTCCCGTGATGTCGATATTCTAAGAGATCTGTTTTGGTTAGAGTTATTTTTGTCGTCTAATGGTTCACTGTGAACAGTATCTTGCAATCTTAAATTATTTACTCGTTGCATGCTACGGTTTTCAATATTATTATGAGAAAACCGATGAGGTGCTTGTAAACTTTCCTTGAGGTCAAATTAGACTGATTGTTCCACGATTTGCTTCTATTATTTCTATTATTAGGTTCGAATAATTCTCTTTAGCGTTCAAAGAATTATGAGCTGACGGCTCTAAGTTTTATCTTAAGATTCTTGATCTTTCTTCCCTTAGTTTAAAAAATATTTTTCTTTGTCGCCTAATGTGGGTAAATCTTCATCTTAAAAGGACGCATTCTTTATTGAGTCGAAAACTCTGTTCGTATTCCTGTTTTTAGGTTGAGGAAGGTCATGGGGTGGGAGTTGATCATCTCTGAATTGAGTTGCTTCCGTAAATGTCATCTGTAATCTCTTGTTCTTATCTAATCTATTAATAGTAATTGGAGTTTCCGTATTTTTGCTCGCGAAAACTCTACCGCGGACTATCGAACTGTTTATTGTTTTAGATATGGCTCCCATGTTTTGAGGTGTGATCGAGGCTGGATTCCCAATTATCGGTCTCACTGTAACATTATTCATGTTAATTGTCTACAGTATAAATAGGACACTCTATATGAATATTCGCTTTAGGTTTTCTAATTCTTGAAATACAATTTCAACGGAAATATTCTAATTGGATATTTAATTCGTCGAAAGTTCAAAAATATGGTTGTTTTCGTTTTGCGACCCTTTGTTAACGTTTCGTTTCGTTCGACGACTTGGAATATTTAATTAAGAGTCAAATGTTTGCTATTTCTTATTTGATGTTTCATATTTCACTCAATAGTTTTTATTTTCTCCAATTTATTTTCTGAAACTAGACTTAATTTTTTAGTATAATTTTTTATTTTTCCCAAATTTTCTATTTTATCTGAAACCCAATCTTTTTTATTCTTTTTAGGCTTCATATCAATTCTACAGAATTTTGGAGCGAAACATCTCTACATCATTTTCGCTTTTTGGTTTATTTTTATAATTTTTACTGTTTGGTTTTAAATTAAAAAATATGTAGCTTTTCGCGAGAAACTATACATTTGAAACACACAATGTGGAAATCTCAAGGTTCATGCAGCTGGCAACCAACGATATATCATATGCATCATCAAATTTCACTGTTTTAGCGCAATATATACATCGGTAGAGTTCGGTTCCTTTGGAATTGAATCGGAGGGCCTATGACAAAGCCACCGGACGCGTCCTCACGTTGCGGATGGAGGGTCCCCGTGCCGAGGGTTTCTGCTGAATTGGAGTTCCAAAAGTTGAAAAGTAGTCGCAGACAATTGTCCAGGGATGGTCCCGAAGGAAAGAAGCCCAAGCTAAGGCGTGAAAAACCGTGCCGAAAGCTGAATGGCACGGAAGATGTTTTCTCAATGGTGTCTATGGGACACCGGGCGACCTCCTAGAGTATCATCAGAGTTCAGTTCGAGATGCTGCAAAGAATTTGAATGAAAACACGATGACGGATCGGCGAGACGGTCGACGTCTTGGGTGGACGGATCGACTCAGAGATGACACTCTGGATTGATACGATGCCAGCATTACACCTGCTAGCAGGGGTTACATGGCGCGCCTGCACTCTGTGGTGTCAGAAACATCCCGAGTTTTCGCACGCTTCGCAACATTGGTTGCGAAATCGCGTCGACAACCTGTTGCAAGCAGGATATATACGCGATTACTTCCTCAACCGCTGCAAGAAGATGCCGCAGACGAAGAAGTAGAAGCCACATCAAGATCAACCACGGGAATCAGGCATCCCCCGAGAGATGATGGCGATTTCAGGAAAAAACATCAAAATCCAGGTTCCTCCTAAGCCGCAAGACCTGGCTGATTCAAATTGAAGGGTGAAGCCGACGATAGATTAAAAGACCAAAAGGCGCTTGCATCAACTGAACGAAAAAATTGGCTGGGCTAGACAGAACGCGTCCCGTATTCAGTGTGTGATTGACTACATAACATCTGGCGAGTCTTTACGGTAAGAATACAAAAGTTCACTCACGAACTGAGGATCCGCCATCACACATTGAACAAGTCAAAGCTGCTGACTATCAAGCAGCAAATTTTTGACAAAATACGGGTGTTGTCTGAGGCCAGGAGGAGAAAACAGAAGAGGGAGGGATGAATCAGGTAGAATCAACAGTTTCTCGCTGACCCATCGCTCCTCTTCAGCAATACCCCTGTTTCTGTCAATAATCCGCCTACGTCCGAGGAGGTAAAGACTTCCTGAAGAGAGATTTACGAAGTTCAACACCCATTGCATAAAGCACTGAGAACATCATACGTTTCAAGGAACTGTGCAACGACCTCATAACGTCCGAGGACCAATGACCACCAATCACTGCCGAAAAGGTGAAGAAAGTACTGAGGGGCACGAAGAACTTCTCCGCCACCGGACCGGCTGGTATGAAGAACTTCTGGTGAAAGAATTTGACTGCCGCATATCAACACCTGACCCGGGCCTTCACCTCATATTTAAAGTCGAAGACGTCCATTCCGCAGTGGCTGGTGTTAGGATGCACTGTACTCCGACCGAAGAAAGGCGACTTGTCCAACCCAAGTGACTACAGGCATTTAACTCGTCTGAACACGCTGTATAAGACCTTCACAGCTATTCTGAACGACAGGATTGTTCGGACTATTAGATCTGTGTTGAGAGAGATCTAAAAAGAGCATAGATTGAAAAGTGGCGTAGCAGGCTGTCGAGAAAACCTGCTAATCGACAGAAGTATCTGCGAAGACGCTGTAGCCTACAATCGCAATCCGTCGATAGCCTGGATTGATTACCAGAAAGATTTCGAATCAACTTACCATAGACTTATCATCTGTCTGTTGGAATCATAGAGAGATTGATGCCCCTTTGGAAAACTAGATTCACTGTCTTATCTGGAACACATCGTGTGACAACTAACAGCGTCACCTTCCAGAGGGGCATCTTTCAGGGTGACACCCTAAGCCCTTTTCTCTTTAGCATAATCCTTTTGCCACTATCTCTCACACTGCGCAATTCTGATGGGTACCTCTGTGGTGGACCTAATAATCGTAAGCATAAGGTCAGTCATATATTTGAAATGGATGACTTGAAGATCTATGCTTCTGGAACACAGCACCTGAAGGATGCTCTAAAGATCGTCGAGGGGTACAAACGAGAAATTGGTATGAACTTTGAATTGGACAAGTGTACCAAGATTCATTTGAAGCGAGGACAACTTACGAGCGTTAGTGACGACTCTGAACTCGTGGTACGAGCTCACGGCCCTCGATATCGCCACATGTAAGATCATGCATATGCAGAAGATATGATAAGATGCATATGTCAGAAAAATGCCAAGTTTTTACGAGATCCATGCAGAGAGCTGTCATTCTTGGGTCTCTCCGTGTCTTCAAGACTCACGAGG
This sequence comes from Melikaiella ostensackeni, assembly GCA_032362435.1. NCBI lineage: Eukaryota > Metazoa > Arthropoda > Insecta > Hymenoptera > Cynipidae > Melikaiella > Melikaiella ostensackeni. The sequence goes on from JAUMHM010038788.1 coordinate 14,788, forward strand.
GTTTCACCGGCCCTTGATCGTCACCCCATCGTACCATGTGGTTGTCCATCTTACGGTTGTGAGGCGTGGTCATGTGTGTCGTTTACTGCGGTTCTACTGGGAGCCAGTGTCATTTTCCTGGATGGCGGTCGATCCCAGGGGGGCCCTGCGGTAGTTGCTTGACCAATTTTTAAAAATTATATATATATTATATTTATTTTTGACAACGGCAACTAACATGCTTGCCGTCCCGGTTCTACTCTATTCATTCAGGGTGTTCCCATGGACGAAGCATGAGCTCACGGCACTCGATTTCGCCACACGTAAGATCATGGATATGCGGAAGAGCTTGCATATCAACTCGTCTGTTTCGCGCTTATACATCCCACGCCGTAAAGGCGAACACGGACTTCTAAATCTTCAGTGTCCTTGTGACCGAATCATCTTGGGTACAGCTCACATCGTGGAAAAAGGAAGAAATCCTCTTCTGACAATGGCCAGGAATCACGAGATGACTGGCAAAGGAGTGTTCCTCCACGAAACCACGGAGCAGGCGGCCGGGACCCTTGATCTGGATCTTGAAATCAGAAGTAAGGAAAGTGCATTACTCCATCTACATGCCTCACTTCTAAAAGCCCAAATGAAGAAAGCAGAAGTGAACAAGTTCCTCGAACAGTTCCACGACAAGAAAATACACGGGAACTTCTACAGGAAGGTAAATGATCAGTCCTTGTCGACGGAGTTAACGTTTGCTTTCCTTAAATCATCCGCACTTGATCCAGTCCCAGAGGGTTTTATTTTCGCGTACCAGGACGGTATCATTTTCACCTTGGTATACCGTAGCCGCATCTTACGTGAAGAAGTTCCCAGCGACAGGTGCAGAGTGTGTCATGCACATTCTGAG
>JAUMHM010038808.1:0-15668 GCA_032362435.1 Melikaiella ostensackeni
AGGTTAACGGTCATGCTATTTAGCGAATCTTCGCCAAGTACGACCGTTAACGCGTTTTTGACCTCGTCAACATTCGTCGCCACATCGAGATCACGAATCTGGATTTGCGTACGTGGAACCATCTGCCGGACTACTCCGGTGTCTTTGATGGCCTTTTGTAGTGCCTCCCCAAATTTCACTTTGTTTTCACTAGATGCTCCAAGCTCTAACAGGACATCGCCTTGGCGTGTCTTTCTAATCGCCTTGATGTCAACTGACATATCTTCTGGTTTAACCTGGGCTCTGATATCCCTTACCACTTCCGCAAAACTGCGTCCAGTGGCTGGTTTGATTAATACAGCCTCAGATCTTACCCTTTTGCGTCTGCCTGCACCTCCCTCTTTTATTTGAGCCCTTGTGTTAATATTTGGGCCTTTCTTCTCTTTTCTTTTACGGCTGACAACATCAACCCATTCGGAAGTCATACCCTCCACCTGGGGTTTCTTCATGGGTCTTGAGCCTTCTCCGCTGTTAGGGCTTGGAGTACCAGATGTACCCTCTTTCTTTTAATTTCTGAGCCAGGAGTCCGCATCATGAGACTGTGATCAGTTAAATCTCCTTTTGTGGCAGAAGCAAACACGCGAGTAGTTTTACTTACTTCCAGCATGCAAAGGTTGCTCTTACACTGCTTGTTATGTTCCATATTTTTGATGATATCATTCATCATGAATATGGCCACCGGTAAATTATCCTTTATAGGTTTATCGAGATTAATCCTATGCTTTGTCTCATCATCCATCTTTTTGAGTAGCATATATACCTCTCTAATACCTGTATCCACTTGTTTATCGAGATTTTCGGTAAGTATGTGCATCTCCTCGATACTAGCCGGTACAGCTTGTCCTCCTTTGTTAGCATCCTCCGCTCGTATCATGTCCGTGTTCATGTCCGTTTCCATTGCCTTGTCGTCGTTTTTCCTATCCGAAGTTGTGGTCGCCATAAAAAGTAGTTCCAGCGCATCGTACGTGGAGGGGCGGGCCGAAAAAGCTGGGAGCGGGTATACCCTCGGACCGCAGTCCTACCCCAGTTCCCTGAGGCCCAGCCTTCGTTTAACCGGTCCCGGAATACACGGACGCACCGGACTCGCCCGGAGCACTGCAGATTCCGACCTCTGCAGCCACCACGTACTTCCTGATCAAGGCCCGAAGGGGCTGGATTCCTGATGCCCGACCGCAACTTACACATCGGCAGAGCAAGCTCACAGCAGCTCCATCCCCAAGCTGGCTGGAAAAACCAGCAAGGTTAGAAGCACTCCCAGTGGGTCACGGTCGTCATCGATCACGTATGTTTGGTCCGCGAGGCCTATTTTATTTCAGCCCTGCCCTCTGTTTTCAGCGAGCGTTCCCCTATCCGCCACCTGGGGACTCGCCAAGTAGGGGTATCACCTCCCCTCCATCACAGACAACTGCAATGGTACTTAGCCATATAGTAGTAGTAGTAATAGTAGTAGTTGTAGTAGTAGTAATAGTACTAGTAGTATCAGCAGCAGCACCAGCCGTGCCGCTAAACTCACCTCCTCTTTCTGCCGGTGGCATAAACGGCATTGGTAGCAGCAGCAGCAGTGGCAGTAGTTTTTTTTCATTATAGAGGAGGTAGGAATGCTTTTTACGCACAGAGCTTGGGGCTTGCCAGGGTAGTTGAAATTCCAGCAATACTTCAAAAGGGAAGTACGACTGACATTCCCCCTAAGACCGTACCCACTAAACTCACCTCCTCTTCCTGCGAACCCCTAAAAGCCCACTTTATCAAGCTGGCTATGACTTCCCCCGCCATTTTTGACCCAAAGTGTCTCTTGACTGCTTCTGTAACCCCCTCTTTATCTGTTGTCGCGTCGAGATCAAGGATCTCCACCTCAACGCGGGAAACAAGCTCACGCACATTCTCCACGATTTCTATTGCCTCGACAATGGGAAAGGTCAATTTAGACCTGCCCCAGCTTCGTTACCCACTTCGATGAGTATCTCTGGTTTGTCGTATGCCTTTTATCTTGACACCGAGGGTGTCAGGCTTCACCTCGCTCTTGATGGTACCAGATGGGTACACACACGTATCACACAAGAAGAGGTCGTGGGACATTTCGCACGACAACCTGTACTTTCTGCCGTCTTTCAATTCCTTTATTACCTGCATTGCCTCATCAAGACCTTCCCTGATCGGCGTGTACATGTTACTTTGCGTTCCGCAAAACTGCACCATTTCTCGCAGTACCGTCTCCATTACGTCGAGCTGCCAAGCCTCCTTCTCTCTCAACCGATTCACGAGCCCCTCATACTGCTTGGCCTGCGTCCGGTCTTCAATTCTCCTTCTCCACTCCGGGGCAAACTACTCAGCGTCTAGCTCACCTCCAAACACTGCCTCACGAAAACTACGATTCAATATGTCTACATCCATTTTTAATCCCTTAAGTAGGTGGGGAACTACACGGTCCACCCCCGCAGAGATCCCCATGTGAAGGTAAGGTCTATATACTCTAGGAGGCGACCTGGTATCCTAGAGACACAGTATGAAACACCACTACCTGGTGCCACACAGACTTCGGCACGGTTGTTCACGCCTTGACTCAGGGGTTTTCACTGCGGAACCATCCCCGCACCATTGTCCACGACTGCTTATTGAGTTGTGTAACTGTATTCAGCAGAAACCATCGGTAAAGGGCTCCTCTATCCACCAACCGAGAACGCGCCCGGTAGCCAGGTCAAAGGCGCCGGGAGGAGTGATAGTATCAGTAGTAGTAGTGGTACTAGTAGAAGTTTTCTTTCGTAGTGGGAGGGTAAATCTTGCATAAGGCACTCAGCCTAAGGTTCACCTAGATGAACCGAGGGCTTGGTAGTGTCGCATTCTTACCGACTAAAATCCCCCCTTTTCCTGCCAACCTAACCTTAGTCACACTACGGGCCGTCGGCCTTCGACACCATATATAGGATTGTTCAGACAGATGCAGCTGCAGTTTGTTGCTATTCCTTCCTCTTTTTTCTTCAGGACATTCCCTGCGTATCGGAATACTGCTTCCCAATTTGCCTTGACTTCCAGCATCGCCCTCCCGATTGTTTCGGGGGTAAAAGGCTCTTCTAGTTTGATTTCGAAATGTGTCCTTCTGATTACCCATCTGTTGCATCTGAAGAACGGTGATCTGCGTTATTCATTCCTTCCAGACCTGCTCTTAACCTCCCGTTTCCACGTTTCTTCCCAGACGGATAATGTGCAGGTTCTCTCGCATTTTTCAATCCCCCTATTTTTCGCCTTTTTGCTGAGCGTCATAGACCCTTTTCCTCTCGCTAGCTAAAAGGTCTATGGAAATAATACCCGCTAGGACCAAAATTGCCGCTTCAGAAACTGTGCGGTGCGCACAGCCCACACTTAGGTCTCACTTCTTTTGCACTGACGCTTGTTTGGCGCGGTACTCATCCATTTTCAAGGCGTCAGCTCACACCACAGCTCCATAAAACACTATGGAGTGAACGACTGCCAAGAGCGTTTTTCTCTTGCTGCTCCGTGGACCTGTGATATTTGGCATCAGTCTGGAGAGCATCGCCACCAGAGTGTCCACCTTAACCGCCGCCTTACAAAGTTGTAGCCAGAAGCTCAGCTTCTGGTCTACCATGACACCTAAATACTTCAAAGCCTTCGCAGCCTCGATGTTATGGCCCGAGATCTGCACTCTGAAGGACCCTGTGAAAGCTCTCGGTTTGAAGAGTGCCACCATTTTCGTCTTTTGGGCAGCCAGTTTCAGCCCATGATCATTCAGCCAGTTTTCGACTAGCTTTGAGACCAAAGTTACTTTCGTTCTTGCTTCGTCCTCACTTCGCGCCAGGATTGTTGCCGCTAGATTGCCCGCAAAGCCAATAAGCTTACAGTCGTTTGAAAGTTTCGTTTTTGAAACACCTGCTGTTATCTTCTTCTGTCTTGTACCTTCCGTCGTTTCAAACTGAAGCTTTATATTGTTTGAATATTCAGAAATTACATTTCTCAGGTAGAGCGGAATTTTGAAACCGTTCTATAAGGCGTCTATGATGTCAGTCCACTTAAGAATGTTGAAAGCATTTTTTAGATCAAACGTGATCAACACTACCACCTTCCTAGATCTGTGGTTCCAGACTCTTACCATCTCCTGCTGAATCTCGGTGATCGTCTGTCTCGGAACATTTTCTCCTACGCCTTTCCAGTATCATCCAGCATGCACATAGGCCTGTAAAATGCTAGTGTTACAGGGGGGCCCTTGTCTTTGTCAAGGGGGACCAGTCTCTGTATTTTTCATCTGCTGCTGAACAACTCTACCCGTAGGCATGAGTTATACATGTTAAGCAACAGATATGGACAGTCCCTGGCAATAAACTCGACAACCCCTACGGGTATTCCATCAGGGCCAGGGGCTTTCCCACTTGTCATACTTTGGACTGCCTCCTTTAATTCCTCGACTGAGAACCATGGTGCATCGACTATGCTGTTGTAGTCGATGATGGTTCATTCTGGATGGCTGGAGTAGAGCTCGTTCACGGTATTCTCCATCCTTTTTGGGTCATTTGGACCTTTAGGCGAATTTCGGTAGATCTTTACGGTGACAATTTGGTATCCACGGCCCAAATATTATTTTCCACAGCTGCACATTTTTCCTTCCATTTTTGAACTTCACTCTGCTTCATGGCTAAACTAAGTTTATTTTTAGCTAGCTTGTACTGAGCATTTCGACCTTCATAGTACACGGGATCTCTGCTCGTTGAGGTAGAGCGCTTTGGCATTGAGATGTTGCAGCCATGCTCTTACAGGCTGCTCGTTTTCTCAATGAGTTCTTTAGCTGCTGTCTCCATAAGACTAAGGGTGTGTGCTCCTCAAGCAAACGACCACCCTCTTTGGAAATCGATTTTGTAAGAGCAGCTGCATCCAGCTTTTTTGCGTTCCATCCCTTCCTTTTTTCCAATGGTTCTTGTATTTCTACTTTTCGTCAGGTCGCCTATTTTCAATCCAATGTACTGATGGTCACTAGCTGTGTAATCTTCCAGGACCTTCCGCTCTTGTACTCTCTCAGCCAGTTGTGGTGTTGCTAGGGTGATATCTAAAATTGTCTCCCAGTAACCTATCCTTTTGAATGTTGTTGAGCTTCCTGTGTTTAGCACTGTGAGATCGAGGCTAGCTGCCATTTAAGGTAGCTCCTTTCTCCGTGTGTTGGATCTATTTATGACCCATTCCGTGGACTTGACATTGAAATCCATAGTCAGGATTTCCTCAGCATCTAGGTTTCGGATTAGATTCTCGATCTGGTCCAAATTTTTTTCTTTATTTGGGGAGAGGTAACAGCTCACTAAAGATCTACCGCCACTCTCAATCCAGACAGAGCCATCTCCTTTACCATGACTGTCTATCGGCATTTTTCCGGTTTTCTTACCCAAATCGCTGCTCTATTTGAAATATCAGCGAACCAGTTTTTCATGCTTGTATTTGCGTATTTTTCACTAATCGCTAATGTGTATGCTTTTTTCTCCAATACCATGAGGAAGAGCAGGTCCTGCGTCAAGTTGGCATCGACTCAGATTGCCTTAAATGATGGGTTTTTTAGCACCGTTTTGGTTAAGAGTGTAACTGTAGGATCGGGCGGGGGTACCCGACCTCTGCAGTCCTCAGGCGTTCTCTGACTACTTTTAGAATACTCCTTTTTTCATTAAGATGTTTGATAGTCTCGACGAGGACTGGTAAACCAATCTTCACGCAGCTATCGAGGTTCATCCTGTTTATGGTTTTGTCGTGCATATCATTCGCACTTCTCCTAATCTCTGCTCCACTACAGACAACGACAGTGTGCACAGAGTAGTAGTAGTGGTTGTAGTAGTAGTAGTAGTAGTGGTGGTGGTAGTTTTCTTTTTTTTGTAGTGGGAGGGGAAATCTTGCATCAGACACGCAGCCTAAGGTCTACCTAAATAAACCGAAGACTGGCTAATGTTGGATTCTTATCGATTGAACACCCCTCCTTTTTCCTGCCAAGCCATGTCCCCGGAATCCGCTTTGGCATTACTTCAGGGACATGGAAATAAGGCCAATACGCCGTGCCTCGGTGTTCCGCTTGGTGTGGTAACTTGGTCTTCTTTGTACCCTAGCCCCAGCCGTGATGCACGCATCGTCCTCAGTAGCACGACAGTGTCATGCAACGGGCTCGTCGGCCTTTGACAACATGGCTGGGTGTAGCTGATTACCGCTGATTGTCTGGATTACTGTATGGGGTTTTTTTCACAGCAAGCGTTCTGTTTTTGTTGTGATCCTTCCGAAATTTCAAGCGTCACCCTCAGCAGTTCAGCATAACCTTGCACATCAGACTCGTCAGCCTTTGAAAAATTGCATGGGGGCCTTCATGTTCTATTTTCGGCACTACCATCATTGCTGATGGTTACGTAGCCTCTCTTGCTCCTCCTTTTTCTTGTTTCGTAGGGCAGATGCAACATATGACGCTACTGTATCTCAATCGTCTTGGTTCCGTAACATTATTTGAACTGTGTTTTCAGGTGTGAACACCTCTACAAGAGCCGTCTCGAGGACATGCTTCTTGTTAGCCCATCTGTCGCACTTGTAGAAGGTATGCTCTACATTGTGGACCTTTGTGGGACAATTTAGTTGTGAGAATCGTTGTTCCACCGATGTTGCCATATCACTAGGGTTTGAAATCTTTCCTCGGCTCTGATCCGTTTGCGATCTTCCTTCATTTGACATCGTTTATAAATCCTGTCCCTCTCCTTAGCGAGAAGGTAGATGGGGATTACTCCTGCCACGATCATTACTGCCAAAGCTGAAATGGTAAGGTATGCACTCGCAATATGCATAGCGCAACGTCGTTGTACCGAGACCATTCTCGTCCAATACTTCTCAACGTCCAGCGTCATGCTAGTGCATGAGCTTCTAGTCTACTGTCTCGCCAAGCTATCTGACGGCTTCGACGGCCTCCACCGACTCTTCTGTTATATAAAACCTGACTGATTCTCACAAGTGCCGTAACTTTTCGTCTTCGTTGTCCCTCTGTGGTATCGTACCCCAACTTCATAGCTCCAATCGTCAAGCGTTTGGTGCAGAACCCATGTTGGTTCTCAACCAGGTCCCCTGCTTCTTCATCGGTTATGCGTATCCGCGTCCGTAACATTTTTTCATATATTCTGTCTGCGTTGTCTAGCATGCATAGCGGCCTGAAGGACGTGGAGGTAATGGGTGGACCCTTCCCCTTGTCGAGCAGGACCAGTCTCTGCCCCTTCCACCTCCGCGCGACAACACCGCGTTGCGCAGTACATCGATGCTGAACACCTGTATTTCTATGGCCACAGAATCTTGTAGGGGTTCCGGTGCTCAAACTCCAAGACAGCGGGTTACATCTTATAACCGCGTCCTCAAACATTTCTGTCAACTTCATTAAGAAGTATAGTTCATCCCCTCCTCTTTCTGATTTTTATAGCTATCGACAATGCCTTTTTAGTCGCAAGGTAAGTTTCATCAGTTTCACCAATGTCAGCGCGACCTTTCTTGCGCTGGGCCTTCCTATGCTTACTTAGTCCCTCTCCGCGGAGGTCGGCGATTTCGTCATTCCACTAGTAATTCTGCTCCGATTGTCGATGTCTAGATCTTCTTGGCATTGACAAGTTGGAAGCCTTGCTGATGAGCTTCGAAAATGTTCTCTGTCAGCTTCCTGGTTCCTTGGTCCTTCCCAAAATCCATGGGACCAGCACCGGCCACCGGGGCTTCCACCTGATCGGAACCGCCGGAGAGATTTTTACTCTCTTGGGGCCCCTCAGCTCCGTACAACAGGATGGAGTGGATGACACTAATGAAGATCCTCCTCCTGCTCGATTTCGGCCCATTGACATTCGGCATCAGTCTAGTCAATCTCCACATCCAGCGACACGCCCAGGTACTTCACTGCTTCCTTGGCTTTGATGTTCACTCCTGCCTCTTTGACCTCCAGATAAAGATCAAAGTGCCTCTGCCTTGTTAGCACCATCACTTCAGTTTTATTTCCTGCAAGGGCCAAGTCATGCTCATCAAGCCATTTTTTCACTAGCCAAACGATGTGTCTGAGTTTTCATTGTGCCTCATCGTCGTTCCTGGCTCGTATCACTGCAGGGATTTCATCGGCAAAGCCAACCAATATGGCCCATTTAAGCAGCTCGATCCGTAGTATGCCATCGTACGTGATGTTCCACATATCTGGGCCGAGTGACGAGCCTTTTGCCACTCCTGCAATGACACTTCTCCGCCTTTGTCCTTCTGTCGTCTCGTAGAGCAGCTCCCTGTCGCTCAAGCAGTCATTCATCGCCCTAAGTAGATACGCCGGAATCCTAAACCGACGCTCAAGTGCTTCTACGACCTAACGAAATGCGCCGACTGTGAGCGTTTGGCGCGAAAGCCATGGTACTCCAGCACATTCCCGGCTTCAATGCCATGCCCCGCGATATCCAGTATAAAGGCTTTGCTGAAGTGCCTCTGCCTAGTAAGAACGCCAACTTCTGTCTTCTTGCTGGCCAGCTGTAGGTGGTGGTTGCTGAGCCGGTTTCCAACTTTCATGTTGACAATGACCACCATCTGTCGCGCTTGTTCCTCTGCTCTAGTCGTTATCAATATCTATATCTGGTCGTTCCGTCTGGGAAGTCCATTGTTAGGGCCTCGTTGTATACTACATTCCATAACTCTGGTCCGAGAACTGAGCCCTGAGATACTCTTGCAGTGACCTTAGTGCTGCGCACACCTTCTTTTGTCTCAAGGGTTAAGCATCTGTCGTTGAGGTAATCGCTGATGATCCGTCGGAGATATCTAGGAACCCTATGTCGCCTTTCCAGGACGTCAAGAATGTCAACCCATCTTACTGAGATGAAAGCATTCTTGACGTCAAAGGCGACCATCACGCAGACACTCCTTGTCTGGTGATTTCCACTCAATGCTTTTTCGGTCTCCTGGAGAGCTTTGCGAATCGCTCTCACCATGGACCTGCCTTCCCGGAAGCCGTGCTGGCTGTTAGCCAGGTTACCTTTTGCAGAAAAACCCAGCTCTAAGGCAAGTGTTGAGCATGTTAAACAACACGAATGGGTATTCTTTTGCTATCTCCTTGACAGCTTTCGCCGCGATGCAATTCGGGCCCGGCGATTTGCCGCATGCCATATTGGTTGCCGCTGTCTACAGTTTCTCCTTAGTAAAAAGAGGAACTGCTTCAGGCAGTGCTTTCTCCATGACGACTCTGCCTGGATGTTTAGGAAAAAGTTCCTCGATAATCAGCTACATTGTCGCAGGATCCATGGCCGCAACCGGCGATCGCCCATACACCTTTTCGGTTATTATCTGATAACCCAGTCCCCATGTATCTTGGTCTACTGCCTTTCGAACCTCAGCCCATTTGTTGTGTTTGCTTTTACTTAGGGCTTGGGTCAGCGTCTTCGTAGCAGCCATGTATGCCCTGCTGGCCTAGGATACATTTCTTTCCTTCTTCGTGACCTAGGGACTTCACGCACAAGTCCAAAACAACTAGCTCTTAGTTCAGAAATCTCTTGAATCCACCAGTATGCAGCTAGTTCGTTACTCCTTGTTGTCTTACGCCCTTGATCTTAACACCAAGAGTATCCGCCTTCACCGTGCTCTTGATATTCTCCAGTTTCTCAAGGTAACTCGAAACCTCAGCCGGTTTCATTAGAATCGCCATGGGCCGAGCTCGTTTTTGGTTATCCTTCTTTTCCAGAGTCCTGTTGCTAATCTAATCACTGGTTGCACTCGTCGTAGCTGCAGATCCAGGTACCAGCATCCGCGTCTTCAGCTTCTTTGGCAATGGTCATGTTACGCCGACCTTCGGAAAACTCGCGGTGGGCTCTTCCGTCCTCTTCCCTTGTGTGGGTGCGAAAGTTATCTCGGCATTTTCGATCGTCTGTGTCTCCTTTTCATCACTTGCGGTGAACTACTGGGCGGCCCCTATCGTCCTGAAATCCCTCTCATCTTCCTTATTTTACGTGCGAACGTTTCGCACATGGAAAAGTCGTGGGACCTTTCGCACGACACCCTATGCTTTATTTCAGATTTCCGCTGTTTTATCACCATCATTGCATCATCTAGCACTTCTCCGATCGATATGAACACATTTTGGTGCGTTACGCAGAACTGTACCATCTTGTTCGGCACAGTCTCTATATCGCCGAGCTTATGAGCTTCCCTCTCTCTAAGCTTATTCACGATAGTCTTGTACTGACGTGCCTGCGGCCTGACCCGGTCTCCCTCCTCCCATTCCTTCACGAACTCCTCAACGTCCAACTCCCCTCCAAACACCACCTGGCAAAAGCTTCAATTCTATTTGTCTTCTTTCATCTTCCATTCCACGAATTGCTGGGTGATAGAATGGTCCCCTCCCCCCACAGAGCCCCGCATGCGGGGGTAAGGTCCCAATACTCTAGGTGGCGACCTGGTATCCTACAGACATTATTGGAGACACCACTCCGTGGTGCCACACAGCCCTCGGCTCGGTCATTCACGCCAAGGTTGAAATATCATATTGTGCTCTTGTGCGAACATTTTATTTTTACACATTCCAATATCTTGTCAAGTCATGTAAGTACTGAATGATCGAAATAATTGCGTATAAAATCTTCCAAATGCATAATATGATTTTCAAACCCTTATAGAGTGTATTTTTTCACAATTCAAGTGTATTTTTCGGAAAACAGCCTTAATTAATAATTTTAATCGTTTCGGGTCTATTTAGGGCCCTAAAACCACGGTTCAAACTTCTTTAAAAAATAAAACAGAATTATGTGAGTGTTTTTTCACCAAATGGAGTAAGATTCGAGGGAGACTGATGAAAAAATGACGTTGAGTTTTTTGGATCACCCTAATGCGTAGCTGTCCCCACAGAATTTTAATTAAATACATGAATTTTAGATTGCAACGGAAAAGATAAAAAGAAGTGGAAGAACACTTCCCAGATCAGGCTTTGTCTAAACTGCCTAATACAGAATTTCCAGTCTGGCCCAGGTTAGGTGCTAACCAGCTTTCCTTAATTTAAGTATAATTTCCGAGAAATTCAAAAGAAGTCTAGAATGCTAAACAATAAACTTTCTATTATTATTACCTTGAAAGTCCTGAATAGTTTAGATTAGTTACTACTAAGCTGTCTGTGATTTAGAAATCCTGAGTGTCGCTCACTAAATTTTTAAATTGAGCTTTGAAAAATTGACAGGTTGTCAGAAATGATACATTAGAATAAATTAACACTACAAGACAACTTTTTTTTCTTTACAATACACCTTGATAGTCTGGTCTGGCCCAGACAAGTTGTTGAGCTTTCCATGATATCAAAATTTCAGTAGAAAATTAAGAATGCTGCAATCATTTATAGAATTTAATAAACCAAAATGGTCCGTTTCGATAAAATACTTTGATGAAAGCAATATGAGCGAATATGCTCTCCCCAGACTTATCAAGTTAACGGTGATAATTTATCGCTCATAACTTCTCGAATCCTCGCATAATATTTCAAAATTGCCCTGAATGGCAATAATAAAAGGCAATACCGATTCAGTTGAAAATATCAAATATAGCTTTATTTAGTTCATTGTGAACTATAATACTACATAACATTGTTTTACCATAGCTTGTTCAACACTAATCAGTAACTAGCTTCCAGTTGCACGCAAAAATGCGTGCATATAAAAAGGCTCATATAACAACAACTGGTGCTAAAAGGCATTAGGCTGGACAAAAGAATTCTTTTTTACAATTTCCAAATCTTATCAATTTTCCTACATTTTTTGACAATTGATCTTGTTTCAATAATCAAGTCATTACAAATATTCATCTTTATTCCTTAACGCTTAAGATATTTAAGATTTCAAAATCCAAATCTTTCAATTTGGAAAAAGGTAAGAGGGAGAATTGTAGAGCCGAAATCTGTTGAGTGTTGACTAGAATGCGTCACTTTTCTTCTTTAAACTTGAGAATATTTTTATTTGTATAACACTTTACTTTCAAAAACATTCTTCCTATGCAAATATCATACTTTTGTATGAAAACTTTTCTTTTACATTTAAAAATAATTGTTTGTCATAATCATGAAATAGAAGAAGAAAATTTTTAAGTAAAGGGGCGCATGTATAAGAGATATTTATTTCGATGTGGGTGATCAGAAGAATGTCAATCATTGCCATACAAATATTATTCACAGGTTAAATAAAGGTTCAAGTTTTAATTTTTGTGCAAAGAACGCAAAATATAATTTCCGTATTTTTAATGGCTGGTTACAAAAAACAACAATATAACGTAGCTAATGTTATTTTTTGATGCACATCTACATGCCAAAACCGTGAATTGGAGCCATCTTCGAAGAACATCGGACTCAAAGAAAAGCTTGCATCATAGTGCTCTAAAAATAAAAATTTCCTAATCATTTTATTTCTTGGCCACTGATAACAAAGAAACAAAAAACTTGAAGATAGAAAATTTTATTTCATAATGTACATCTACATGCCAAGACCTACAATTTGAGCCATCCTTGAGAAAAATTGGACTAAAAGAACAGCTTCCAGCTAAGTGGCCTTAAGAACGAAATTTCCTCATCTTCCTTATTCTTAAACCACGGATAACAAAAAAACACTTCAGCACAGTAAATTTGACATGTTAATGCTTATCTACATGCCAAGACCTTCAATTTCAGCCATCTTTGAAGACAATCGAACTAAAAGAAAATATTCCAGCAGAGTGTTCTAAAAAACGAAATTGCTCGTCTATATACCAAGCCATTTAATTTCAGCCACCTTCGTAGACAATTAAACTAGAAGAAAATATTCCAGCATATTGATCTAAAAACGACATTTCTTAATTTTTGTTATTCTTTAACCACTGATAACGAGAAGATAACAATTTTGAATAGCTTATTCTATTTTTTAATGCACATCTGCATTCCAAGATCTTCAATTTCAGCCACCTTCGAAGACAATTGAAGTAAAAGGAAATATTCCAGCATAGTGATCTAGAAAACGAAATTTCCCAATTTTTGTTATCCCCTAATCATTAATAACAAAAAAACAACAATTCAAAACAGCAAATTTTATTTTTTAATGCAGATCTACATGTCCATTCCTTGAAGTTGAGTCATACCCAAAAAAATTGGACTGTAATTGAAAAGCTTCCCACATAGTGGTCTATAAAACGAAATTTAATCATTTTTCTTATTTTTCAACCTCTGTTACAAAACCTCAGCAAAACCTCAATAACCTCTCCAACGAAAAAACATCACTATAACATAGCAGAACTTCATTTTTAATGCACATCTATATGCTAAGACATTCAATTTGAGCGGTCTTCAAGAGAATCGAATATTTTTTGGGGTATGATAGACCCGGTACAAAAAAGTGCGCACGTCATTAATATATATATATATATATATATATGACTATTTTTAGAATTCTTGATATTATCTTTGATAAAACTTAAGTGAAAGAAAATATCTGCGTCCATGTGGACGCACACGAACTCCGCTCGCGGTCAACCACCCTTCGAATCCAAATCCTGAATTCCGCTCAGGGCAAAAGTAGGTAGTTTCGGTTTGCACGAATTCCGCTCAATGCTTTAACTACATATTGATTATAAAGAGAAAATTAATGTTATCACTATAAAATTAAACTACAAAGTAGAGTTTTATTTACATTGTATCACAGCTATATACAAATTTCGGAGTTTTGTACTATGAACCAACCTCCTTACGAGTTTGAGAACAAAAATAGTCAAAGAAATAAGGCATGCCTATATACAAAAAGTTGAGCATAAAAGACAAAATAATTAGGATAACGGATCCAATTACCGAGGCACGGTGAGCCTCAATCAACTTTATCCTAAAAAAAATATTACTGGAATTTTTTTTTATGAATAGTATTCTGTCATACTATGCGCGTATTTTGAGCAAAAAATAAGATAATCGTGGGAGCGCTTATTTTAAAATTAAAAATTTTGATTTTCAATTAAAAAATTTTTTTTGAATAAAAAATGTTGATTACACAGGGGTTGTTGAGCGTGAAAAATAGAATAAAAAAGGTGTGACAAAAAATGATGTGAAACTTTAACTGTCGAATCTAGAAAAGTTTCTATCTTCCTTTGGTGCAAAAGGTTATTGAAAAATACAACTAATCAACTATTTTTTGCAGAATTTGCTCCTCAGATGATGTTCGGACATTTTTCGAATGAAATTGAAAAAAGCGTGGGAGCGCTTTTTTCAAAAATTAATTTTTTATTTTTCTTCAATTTTTGGATTTTAAATATGACAGGCCTATTTTAGTTTAAAAACTGAGTAAAAAATTCACAATAAGTGTAAGAATAATAATATGCCAGATGAAGAAGTAGGCTCTCATTTGAAATTTCAATTTTTATAAATTTAATGACTAGTATATTTATCTTAAGTATTTGAAAATAATATTTTGTAGGTCGAAATAATAATTAGATCTGCTTTTCAAGCCTTCATATGGGTAAATTAAAATTTATTTTTATATACAAAATAATTAATAGAAAAACTATAAGGTTATTTGAAATTATTTTTAAATTAAAAAATATTGGGAATATCGATTACTTTCCTTCGTACAACCAGGTTTTCAAAGAAATAACTACTATTTTAAAGTATATTTTTACGTGGAAATAACCTGTCAATCAAGTGTTTTACAGGTGAGAAGTACATGTTTCTATTAACATTTTATTTATAAACCTACCCACTTAGCCAGCCTAGCACACCCTCTCGATGCTTCGAAAAGTACCCCTAAATCCAAAAATGTCAATTCTTGGTCTTTTGGAATATTTATAAATATTTTAAAGCAATTCTCAATTATTTGAACAAATTCCATTCTTTCAAATAACTGTAATCTCTAAAAAAGTAAGCTTTATCTAACAGAATCATAATCTAGCTTACCTTTCTATATAATTTATACGTTTTCGATACCTCAGATTTATTGTTCAAATTTAAAGTTCGAATCATTCAAACAGTTACTTATGTTCCCTATATAGGACCTTATGATTATTATTATTGTTAGGGTTGAGACTAAAAGAGCCCCTGACACTTGGGTAGTCCCGTCGCGTCCCTTGTAGGCCTATGCATGACTACAAAGCCCTCTCCAAACGGCGTGGACCGCAGCCACGCCCTTGGCCGATATGTCTGACTCATTGATACAGTTACCTTTTCCATGTCTATAAACATTTCTGTTAGGACCTTGACTTCATTTCTACAGAGCTTGCATAATTCCGCATTTCGTTTAAAGTTTGAATTTAAATCCATAAGTTGGAATTATTCGATTTTGAATTGAATTGAAAAAAAGTATTTCAGACCAACATAAAACTTTTTTTCTATTACAGACGGAGTTCGTATAGCAAAGTAGGAGGAGAGCTCCACTAAATGATAGGTCATTATATTCATCTCAGTTCTAATCGCGAGCGGAATTCGGGAAGGAACTAAAGAGGGCCCCAGAGCTTGCAGGTGAAATTCTGGTCGTGAGCGGAATCTGTATGCATCGATCCATGTCTGTATTTAATTTTCTTAATTTACCTATTATTAAAATTGATCGATTGTTGGAAATTGCCAATTATTTTTGATAACAATTTTTTATTATTATTACTGTTTATTGTTGAAATTGTTTCATTATTATTGTTTATAAATG
>JAUMHM010038819.1:0-14085 GCA_032362435.1 Melikaiella ostensackeni
TGCAATTTCAATAAAAAATGTCTTACACCTGAAAAAAATGTGGGAACCTTACTTTTTACTTGCCCCTCGTACATAAATACTTCCTAAAATTTTCCAAAACGAATCATAAATTTTCATATAAAATAATTCTGATAGATTGTCTGATTCAAATTCTTCTGATAGAGATTGTGATAGTATACTGATTGTTACAAATTTTTTTTATACCTGAAAATTATAATCTATTCAATACCTATTTACTTACAAAATACGATTTGCCTACAGTCACCGAATTTTCTGTACAAATAACCCATTTCCAGTTCGATCAGGGCTAGTGTTATGGGAAATTTCGTAAAACTAGTCAGTGCCTATAAAATAATAAGTTATATTGGTATTTCACCAACCTCACTGAACTTATTTTTATTACATATATATAAAGAAAAATTAGTCAAACAACCACCGCAGGGTCCTTTTGGGAGCGATTGCCATCTATGAAAATGACACTGGCTCCAAGGAGAACCGCGGTAAATCACACCCATGGTCATGCCTCACAACCGTGAGATGGGTGACCATATTGTACAGTGGAATCACGACGATGGGTCGGCGAGAAACCCTCGTAATTCTTAAGGACACGGAACGATCCAAGAATGACAGCTCTTTGCATCCATCTTGCATGTACCTTGGCATTTTTCTGGCATGCCGGTATGGCTTCGAGGTAACGAACCAGGGATGGTTTCGCACCTCCGAGAGCACCGATGACAGGGACAATAATTGTAGCCGAATATTCTTTGCACACTCTCCGCAGCTCCCTTATAAGATCTCGATACCTCTTCCCCTTTTCCTTTTCCTTGACTGTGATGTTGGTGTCGGCTGGAGCCGAGAATTCGATCACGAATATCGTTTGTTTCACTTTGTCAAGGAGTACAATGTCAGGCCTCGAGTGTACAACTTTCAGCCGTATATAGCTACCTTCCCCATAATCCTCTTCCAACCCATCGGTCAAACCGCTCAGAAGCGAAACTACAGGTGGGATGTATTTATCAGCGGTAGCGCGAGTGACATAAATACACGAGTCTATGTCGTAATACAAAACACGACGATTTAAGTGTGACAAATAATCGTACAGTTTAAATCATGTCTGAGCAGTGGTGTATGCTGCAATTACTACATTTGTTTAGGGTGCTGGAGTACTGACATCTTTTCTACACACCCAGCAAACGTAAAAAATGTCTTGATTTGCAGGCACAGTATCTTTGACCTCGACTTCTGTGTTCATCAAGGAGACGTAATAATTTTTCTCGCGTGCGTAAAATTTCTGTTTGCAGTAAATTATTACGTGGACCAAACTTACCCCAGAAGGAATTGAGACACAACTTTGCCCGATCAAGCGTAATACCCTCCGCTAACTCGTATTGGCGAATGTATTCAACCTTTGAAGCTTCATCAATACAATATAATGGCCAGCCACTTGCCTTCTGTTTAATCTTTAAGAACATATTGATATATCCTGCAAAGGACCTCCCTTGTGTGTGATTGCATCATACTGTACTACGTTATATTGCCAAATTTCTGAGATATCGACGATTTTGTGGACTAATTCCACGGTTTTTTTTTTCATTTCGTCGGAAACCCATGTACCCTCAAACATACGCTGTGGCTCATCCTCATGCATACGCTTCTCCTGTTCAAGAGTTTCACAGCATGTGCAACAGACGAAAAATAAGAGTTTACTGAATAAGCGAACCGGTAAAAGAGGATGATAAACATTTCTTGGGGGTAAAACTGTACAAAGTACTAAACCTTCGACGTTAGCAAGGCTGCAACATGGACTTGTAAATTTCTTACATTCCGCTGACCCTACATATATAGTGGGATGTCCTACAGAAAATTTGCCTACTTTTGAGAAGTATGCATACAGAGAGCTTTGCACTTAATGATCTCTCCGTCTTTGATCTCGTAAAAGCATTTTGTATTCCCTGAACGACAACCAAAAAATTCATCGCGAGGGTTTATTATCTTGTTCGATATTAGTACCGGATGATTATTTAGAAAGGCTCTGAGATTACTATCCGTATTTTTCAGATGGTTGAACTTACACTCCCATACCTCTGTGAGCTCATACGCGCACATTTTAATTCTATCACTTCGCACACGGGTCTTAGTGTATCGTTTATTCATAGTTTCTCCGGTATGGTCAAGCTATTTATTTCTGCTAATGAGATAGCAGAGTTTGCAGCTATGCCAGAAAAAAACAATGAAACTGAAATATACGATGAGTTTCCGTGTCTTCATCTTCAAAAAAGCCATCTACTGCAGGAGCTTCTTGAAGGCAATGTTCACGAGCTCTACCGACGTGGCAAATGATAATATCAACTTCCAGTTCCATCGAAAGAAGCCATTCGATACTAACCGCGGATTGTGTATGACCTCACCAATAACCACCTCTCGGTATTATACCTATCGTATTTTTGCTTAAAAATGCTTCCGGAAAAATTTATTGCATGCCGATGCGATTGTGGAAGCTGCTGTAGAGGGACAGACGTTTCTGCACTCTAAAAATATTTCACAAAATACGATACACGTACAACGTAAAATATCTACGTCGTTTTGATAACACGAAACCAGGGAGACATAAATTATCGCGGTTTTCTATAGTTGAAATAGATCTTTTTTAATTACATTGCTAGTTAAAACCCCCCAACCACGACCCGCAGGATTACGTACACAATCAATTGTTATCTTGAAACTGTCATCTATTCGAAACCCTGCGACACTCTGTGTGACTAAGAAAATCAATTCCAGAAATCTTCAAAGTGACAATCGCGTACGTTCCGAGAAGATAGGGGCTAGGAGCGCGATGAAGAGCGGATGAGCTTCTCCACACTCGTCACACTCAGGAGCGTATCGAGAAAATATTAGGAGCTGGAAGGTCTGGTCACGAGCACTCGTGACACGAGTATACTATATATTCTATGCTCCTGTCAACGCTCTCGCTCGCAGGAGTATATATTATATGCTCCTGGCAACGACTCTCGCTCGCAAGAGCTGTAGAGTTTCGCTCGCAGCGCGAGCCTCGCGATTCCAGAGATCGTTTTTCGTGGCGCGGTGGCACGGCGTCACACGCAATACAGTTTGATACGTAATAATCATAATGTAATTCTTGCTCTTGATTTTAACTTCATTTTTTAATTTTTATATTAGATATATGATAATCTGAAACAGCAATCTTAAGACAAATAATTAGAAAGTATCTGTCTTGTTTCAATTTGAAATTGATAATGCATACATACGTTAAAAGTTTAGACACTGTGGATAAATTGAAATCGAAAATTATTTTCGAAATTAAAATGAAAAATATTCAACTCTTTGATTCAAACTTCTAAAGTTTCTCCCGCAATTTTAAAAGCTCTCAAAGCTACTGTTATTCACTTTTCACATACATGATAAATAATATGCGAATAAAAATAAGTAAATTATAAAATAAAATAATATATAAGAAATAATTTATATATTTGGGACTTACTGTTTGTCTTAATTTTTATCATTCCACATTACTGTTTGGCATAATTTTTGCTTTCCGATTTTGTTTTTGGCACCAATTTTATTTGAGCAAATAACTGTTTGACATACATTTCATTTTACCGAATAACAATCTGACACACTTCCGATATTACCGAATAACAATTTAACATAATATTTATTATTTAGAATTTCTAAGTGACATAACTCTTATTTTACCGAATTATCCTTTTCCATAATTTTTACTTAGCCGGGATTAAAAATAATAATTCGGTGAATTATTCAATGTACACGATTTAAATGGAACATTAAACAGTTCGAAGTGTTTCAGTCTACAATTATTTGAACGAGTTTTTTAATTAAAAATCGTTTCATTTTTGACACTTTTCAGTTATAAATACCAAACATCATCAAATTTAATGAACAGAGGAAATTATCTGTCCTGTTTAAATTCGAAATTAATGAAAGAGGCATACGTCAAACTTTTGGAGACAGCGGACTCATTGAAAACGAAAATTATTTTAGAAATAAAATAAAAATATATTTAACTTTAAGATTAAAACTTTGTTACTTTACAAATTTCAAAGAATTACCATTTCAAATTTGCAATTACGTTGCAGAATATTGATCAGTTCATACACGCAGTTGAAAACTGTTTGAATATTTCTAGCGCTATTACTGCGTCGCTGTCTAATTTAGAAACTTTTAATCACTGAGAAAAAAAAGTTCAATCAGAGAATATTTGCGTATTCAAACGACGATTTCTCCTGTTGGGAGAAATCTATATTTAATTCAAAAAACAATTTTCTTTTATTTAGCGCGGACCGCACCGAAACCCTCCTTTCACTTCGTTACTGCCAGTTAAACCAAATAATTTTGACCTAATCATTCACGTAATTTCACATATTGTCTAATTTCATCCAAATCTAGAGATATTGCACAGCACAGTTTAGTATAAAATCACAAAATGATCACCTGGACTACCAGGTGTTTTGAGTAATGCACCACGTTGTTGGAATCATAATCTACGGGAACAAATTATAAGTAATTCATAATTGAAATGTATTGAATTTATTTGTACATATTTTGTAATAAGCAATGTTTGGCATAAGTCAAACGATAAATTGGTTGAGGCACACAGCACTTTTAAAAGGAGACGAAATTTTGGTAATCAAGAGCCTCTTGGAGGCTCGCAAAGAGTCAGGCCTTCGCTCGCTCGCGAGTCTCTTCATGATTTCCTTAGAGTAGCTCGCTCGTCCGACAAACAAACAGTTTTTTTTCCTAGGAGGCTCTTTTACTGAAAGTAGTATACCTGTAATGGTTGCAAGAGGCTCGTTGCGAGAGTTAGCAGTTCGAAATATGTTTATTGTGCTCTTACACACGAAAAAGGCTCATGCCTGGTAGGGAAGCCCTTGCACCACAGACAATAAGGCTCACCCTCTGGAAGTTATTGCACTCAGCTCGTGACAAGAGTATACTCCAAAAAAACGCTATTCACTCGAGCTATGAGTAGAGTCGTATCGACCTGCCCTATACACACTCTAGTCGCGAGCGAGAGAGAAGCGGGAGCCTCCCGTTCTCTCCCATGATTAGGAAGATCATTGTTGTCAATCAAGATTGTGAGTATATGTACATTTTATTAAGTGAATTCAAAACTAATCAATTATACAACTTGAGTATTTATATTTCTTTGAGAACAAAAATTTGAATGGGGTCCATGAGATGGAAGAATTGGTAAAAATAATTCTTACTTCGAATTTCCCTGCAGACTAACTAGTTTCTCTGACAAGTATTGCATGTTCCTACAATTCTTTGTACGTCAGCTTTCATATTTTCTCAGTGATACCGCTCTCGTAGTTTCCAATATGCTTTAGACATACCTTTGTGGCCTCCGATCACTGATTCATGGAATTCGTGAGCAATTTCATCTCCACTTATTTCATCCGGAGACAACAACTTGTCCTCCACTAACTCCTTGTTTGCTTGACAAGAATTATCACCATCTGCTGAGATAGAATGGACAATCTGTCCCCTTATCTTTAGTATAATCTATACACGCTTCAAACACAACCCTAACAGGAATCAATTCACGCGAACAACTGTAGGTACCCCTACTGTTGGAGTCTACAACCATTGAATCTCCCTCACCAATCACACAGTTATCACCATCTACACCGGAAGTATTAGTTTCAAAACTATCTTCATCATCAACGTGTTCCTATCCTCGCAAGGTTGACGGAAAACCCGCCATCCCTTGGCCATTGGTCAAGACATCACGCCGACAACCCTTTAAATATGTGGACCACCAGACGTAGTGCTGGGATGCACGAGGTTCTTGATAATCATTCTGAGCACACTCTGCACCATTTTCATGCTGTATCGGAGTCTGAACCATCAGAATGTGGTTATGATGGCCATCCTAAGCACACACAGCAGCAATTCCATACCACTTCGGAGCATGACTCGTCAGAATTTCACTGTTTTTCATTTCGATAGCGCTATACAGACTGTAGTCATCAAATCTGGCAAACACTGCGTCAAACAGTTCTTCAACACACTTGCCCGAACAGACAACTCGATCCTCCTTTCCGGCCGAAATCGGAGCGGATCCGTCCAGCCAAACCGGAGAAGAAGACGATTCGCTGCCACCCTTTGGTGGATTTCTTGATAATGCATCTGCATAAAAATTTATCCTTCTAGGTTTGTAGATCATAACATAGTCATACTCACTAAGTTTTATACGCCATTGAGTTAATCTCGAAATAGGATCCTTCAACCCATGCAACCATACAAGAGGTCTATAGTCTCTTACTAGAAGAAAACTTCACCCATACAAATAGCGTATAAAATGTCTTACGCAAAATACTATTGTAAGTAATTCTTTTTGAATTGTGGAATAATTGATTTGAGCCTTTTGAAGGACCCTGGAAGCATACGCAATGGGTATATCCAGGCCAATGGACCCCCGACTCAAAACGTCACCAACAGCGTAATTCGATGCATCAGCCGTTAGCCCCAAAAGGTTTCGAAACCTTCTTGACCGGTCAAAACATGGCCCATCAGTCTCTGAAATGTTTCTGGGTCATTTTTCAGCCCGAATGACATTCGAAGAAACTCACAATGTCCTTGGGGAGTTGTGAAATCTGTTATTTCTCCCGTTTTGGCCCCATGAGGATTTGATGAAACCCCATTGCAAGGTCCATAACAGAGAAATATTTTGCTCCCCCTAACTGATCTAGGGTTTTAACTATAGTAGTGGAAAGGCATCGCTCACTGTTCGTTCACTCACGGCACTGTAGTCTATCACCATTCTCCATCTTTTGTTCCCTTGTGGGTCAGTTTCTTAGAAACAATTATAACAGGAGAGTTATATGGTGAAACAGAAGGTCGAACTATGCTTGCTTCAAGCAACTGCTACGTTTGTTTTAGTATATTGTCCCTATGTACTGGAGGATGACGATAATCTCTTACAAAACTCGTCTGCTATCCAGAGTAGTGATTTTATGGGTAATTACCGTAGTCGACCCTAATTTATCCCCTGGTAGATGAAACTGAGCGGAATAATACAAAAACATGGGAAAAAGACTCGATTTTTTTTCCTCATTTAAATCTTTTAGATAAAGAATTTTTAATAATTCTGCAAATCTAGAAGCCAAAATTTTCTGTCCTATTACACTTTTCAAGTTTTCACACGATCTTGCTAGAGGGGGTATACATGTGAACTATTTAAGTTCAATAGGTGGCATCGTCAAATCTATGACCTGTTGAGTGGAATTTATGACGTAAATACTAATTGTACCGTTTTCGTTGTTAACTGTTGATTCCCCTGCTAAAATTCCAGGGCCATTATCAAGACGTTTCACATAAACTTCAGCTATATTAGACCCTTTCATCAGTAACTTTTCTCATTGTTTTGTCCTTGCAGGTAATCTAATAGTGGAGTGACATGTCAACGGAAAATTTTAATCACTCAGATGAAGAATTTCATCTACAAAATTAAGGACGGCTTGCTGTTCCCGAAGGAAAGTTGTCCCTATCAGTCCGTCCTCACTTATGGGAAAAGATTTCAAAACTACATGGAAAGAGGTTTCTATTCCCCGGAGAATCATCTTAACTTCACCCTGTATTGGAATCATATTGGACCCAATTCCAATCAAATTCAAAATACGTTTCCGATTAAACTTTATATGCGGATTTGAAGCGGTTTTCTAAACTGTATTTACACTAGCACCCGTGTCTATTAATAAGGCTGATTTTCCTTTTTGAAAGAAATAATGCTGTAGCTCAACTACCGCAGCTGGCTGTACACCATTATTCTCCCTGAGTTTGAGAATGATGCGGTTTGAGAGGACTTGGTCTTCTGAGCCGTCCTAAGCTCCGTTTCTGTTTCATATGACATTCACTAACATCATAATTTGACTTGAAGCAATACGTGCAATTTTCCTCTCTTTTTTTTTTTGGTGTACATCATATTTTTTACGCTTATGACACTCGCGTCGGTAATAGCTCGTTTCTTTACACTCATAACATTGAATATTCTTTCTCTTATTTACATTTTCCTCAATACGGAAATGCGCTATCCTTTTGCAAGGATTTGAACCCATTTTGGAATCAGAACTGAAATCAGACTTAACTTTTCCTATTTCTTCTAAATGAGCCCTATCCCAGCTTTCAAACTGAATCTCTTCTTGAAATGCCATAACTATTGCTTCATCTAAGGTAGCAGGATTCTTACTTTTCATTATCACGAATATTTCTCGGTCTAATCCCCTCATGAATGTACCTATCGCGGTGTCTTTATGTATCTCTATTCTTTCATTGTCTTTTACTCCTGGTATTTTTTTTAAGTTATATTAATTAATTAATTCCAATATCTGATTAACCCAAGCCTCGAAATCAGTTATGCTTTCACCCGACTCCTTATTTGGCATGGTTAATTCCTGTGATAATTGAGTGATATCTAGTTTTGGCAAATAAATTCTCTCAAGTTTCTTTAACATTTCTACAAGAGTGATTCCTGCTCTATTTTGAATATGTTTACGCGCAGCTCCTATAATTTTGTTTCGTATTAAGATCATCAAGTGGGGAAATTTCCTGAACCATCATCATGCTTCGGGCTATTTGACAATGTTCCATAAACATAGTGACAGACATATTAGTACAATCAAGTTTAGGAACCATGTCCCGTACTAACTTAGACACATACATAATAGCTTGCACCCTTATTGGTCCTGAAATTGTATGAGTATTTTGTGTAGATCCTTCTCGGCTATCTGAAATGGTTGCTAAGCGCTCACTGGATTCATAAGAATCCTTTGAAACAGTCCTTACACTATTGCTAATATTACCACTACTACTACCACTACCACTACCGGGATGAGGCTCAATCAGGGTTCTTTCAGAATTACCTGTGTTGATCGCATTACCATCTCCTAATCTATTCCTAAGAGTATCTCTTTCAAATAATGGATCTCTAACAGAACTTTGTACCCCCCTGCGCTTCGAAGACTAGATCGCTTCGCTCAACGTAGCATTTTGAATGTCTGGACTTACTTGCACTATTTAACAATATTTAAATTTGCGCTCCCACTTTTAGTTTATCGTAGTGTTGTACCGTCGTAACTTCCTTTTCAATGAAAATTTCCAGATGCGTGAGTGAAGAATCGATTTCCGAAAATTGAAGAACAGTTTCCTGTTCTTGAAATTCCTCGGTTCCGTAACCCTCTTCTGTACTGGGTCGGTCCAGCGTTGTCGGGTCCCTCTTCCGTTACGGGCCGGTCTCGTTTCAAAATTTTTCCCGCGATGAAATAAGGATTTTTTTCTCTTAATCCCTTAAGCCTTACGTTTGTTGAGGTATACTGGAGGTTCTATCCAAACGCTCACAATCTCGATGCAATTTGAGACACCGTAGCTACCGGGAGAAAAAATTCACTCAAAACCCTGGTAGAAGATTGCGGCTTTTCAGAAGTTTAGTTTGTATGGCTAAATGATTGGTATTTATCACTTCACCAATTGTTTATTTTGGAAGGAAAAATGTCTATATCTCTCCTATCGTTCATTATCCTGACTTTGATAATTTTTTTGTGCAAGAAAAATTTATCGTGATAATTTTTTTTGTGCATAAAAAATTTATCGGGATAATTTATTCATTTATTGATGATTGAAATTGATGATTGAATATTCAAAATCGAAAATTTTGCAATCAATCTTAATTAACAATGTCCGCACAACACTACTCGTAAACAGTTGCACTTAAAACTTTAAAATGTTTTTCCCGCCAACTGCTCCGTCGATATTTTCAATCCTAAGAACGATGGTTCGCTGGTGCCTCATTGAGTAGGTCAGTTCCATTTAATGACCATTTACCTTGAGCTTGGTCTTAAGTGTCAAGTCCCAGTGACCCTGTTCTCACGGTACATATAATCCTAGCCCGCTGTCACCAATTTGTTACGTCCCCGACGCTGCAATATATTTGATTTTCGCTGTTGCCGTTTATGTTTGACGTTGATTCAAATGAGTGGATCCGTTTGTGTCGTTGATCGGTTAAAACCAATAACTGGGAGCACTGGTCGGGTTTAGAATTAAGAACATAATTTATATGTTATTTCACCACATATTCACTATCCAATATTGTTGACAAGTTTTACAAGTTGCACCCAATGCAAAAATGCAAAATGAGTCGTTCGCTGATTGACAATTGTAAAAAATGATACATGAATGAACAACTTTGATCATGCGCGATAAAATGTTAGTTCCCAAATTTTGCCTTCCATCACTTCGGGATATTGTAACCTCAAATTAGGCTGAACACTCAAAACTCAAAGCAGATGTCGCCATTCCTTTTGGTGCCGTAGGACCCACGTTTTCTATAATTCTGAACTGTTCATGACGATCAGCTATTGGCTAAACGTACGCATGCATAGAAAGTAACCTCCACAGCGCATGTCCGGAGTTTCAGCGTATAGCCAGTTGCCATGAATAATAGAAAATGCTAGAAAATGCTGGAAAATGTGCCCCCTGCGGCGCGTGGGATCTAGGTTTAAGCGTAGAAGGAAGATAGGTATAGAGGCGACAATGCCCATCAAGCTTAAAACATTGGCGCGGGAAGTGAGACATCAAGAGAAAGGGTTAGTTGCTTAACCGCCGGCGTGATGTCGCTGTTTCGAGTAACCGGGTGACTCACTGGCAGAAAGTGTGCCTGACAGTGTTAGTGGTGCATGGCATGAATGTGTGTCGTCTACCTGATTGGAATCCACGTGCATCGGTACCGGTGCAAGGGCCGCAAACGAAAGTTCTCGCACCTCTGAGTGAATGTGCTCATCATTTTCAAGTTTGAGCGAAGGATTCATAGAGCATTTCAGATAATTTAAATAATTTTTCAAATATATTGCGCAATACATTTTAAATGTATTTTTGACAATTTGAAACTTATACAGTAAATTAAATTACATATTAAATAGTATTACTACTATACTATACTATATTATTTTGTAGTAATATGTTTAAGAATTAAAAGCAATATGCAAACATATATTAACAAAGAAAAGAAATTACTCTCGAAATTTTAATCAGTTACATTTTACTGACTTTTTATGAGAAACCTTACGGATTTCAATCGATGACCCATTTATAGCTATTTGAATCAGTAAAATTGCGACCTGATCCACTGAAAATTCTTACTGATTAGATTCAGTGACCCATTGATCACTAATTCAAATTTATAGCGTATATTTTTGAATGGCAGAAACAAATTTCATGAAGAAAATCGCACTTTGAACAAGACGACTACCTTCAAACCTCGAATTTATTTGTGCACTTTGTTCATGACTATCAAATTCATCAGAAAATGACAATGCACTTTACCATGAAGTATAACTGTCAAGCCAAACAAAGCACGTTCAAGAAAAGTATCGAAAACTTTTAAAAATTGCTCAAACCTTGCATTTGCTTTTGCAGTTTGTTTATGATAAAAAATATGATTTATTTCATTTTTAATCATAAACAAACTGCAAAAGCAAATGCAAGGTTTGAGCAATTTTTAAATGTACTCTTAATAAATATTCAAAATCATTTTAAAAATCTACCTTGGCTTATAACAAAACAATTGTTAATAACAAATTATATATATATATATATATGAATACCAGTTCTTGCTTTTCAAATACTTATTTACCCATTATACAGACTAATAACGCTCATTTTTAATATCATGCGCATTATTATGCATCCATTTATTTTAAAAAATACAATTTTTTCAAACTTAATGTTTCAATAAGACTATTTGATGACAATTTTCAGAAATCGTACTTGAGCGATCTACGGCTAGCCTGAATTGATTTTGACTGAAAAGTGCTTGCCCATTCCATTTTTTTTCTAAATATGTTTTGGGTCCGCCTTCCGAGTATTTTGAGCCGCAAATAAAAAAATCGTTGGGCCCATTTTTGAGAAATCTCAATTTTCAATTTTTTTGTGGGGTTATTAAGTATATTTCCGTTTAAATGATTGGAAATTAAATGTCTATTGGTACAAACCCTTTAGTTTGGCACCCAAAAAAAGCCTCTGATAATTAAACATCACGTAACATTAAGAAGGCTTTGAAATTTTTTAAAACAGGTGCAAAAAGTTTTTTTAAAAAATTGCTTCTTCTCAATGCATTTCACGCCTAAGCAGTCATAATCACAAACAAGAATTAAGGTGCACAATAATTCCTGTGAAATAAAAAAGAATTTATGTCAAGTAGTTTAGGAGATATGACTTCCAATGGTGATATTTTATTGCCAAGTTGTCCTAAAAAAGTATTTTATTTCAGTTTTCGCGAAATATCTCAAGCCCTGTTTCTTGTAGATGAAAGTTGCACTTATATCAGTTAAAGCAGACTACATTTGCCGGAGATGTAGAAAAAAAACAATGTTCTACCTCTGATCAGTATAAAGTTATTGTGTTCTGAAAATCTCCCTTTTACTGAATTAAATTAGGCATTCAGTCTTCCGGTAATAACTTGTCTGTTGCATTCCACGTTAAAAAATGTGCTAATAAGAATAAAAGTACATACATTTTCCAGCTGAAGTATAAAATATTGTGCAAATATTTCATCATTTCTTGTCGAATGGCACGCTTTTTGAGGCCATATTTCAAGAAATATTAAGAAAAGAACATTCAATATCTTGTATTTTTGCTGGAATATGTACTTTTTCATTCTTATGAACACATTATTTTACGTGGAATGTAACAGACAAGTTATTACCGAAAAATTTAATGTCTAATTAAATTCAGTATTCAGGCAGACGGTGCAGCTTCAAGTCACAGATCATTCGCCTCTTAAGGGCCCTGGAAATCGAGTGTGAATCAGTCTTATAGGATTCAGGCCAAACGGTGACGCCATTTCGTCTGATTTTCTGAATAAATAATCTGAAGAGTATAAAGACTCCCAGTATAGGCCGCTTTTTCCGAAAAACTATAATTTCTATGTAACAATTAATAGAAAAAAATGGGCCTCGATAGCATCCTTCTAGCAAAGTGTTCTTCTATTCAGCGAAGCAGGGAGCAGGTAAAGCCGTTTTCGAGCTCGAACTTTCCTTTGGGTGACCCTGGCGAGAAAAAGAAAAACTACCATCCGGTATGACTCAAGTCTGCAGGTAATGAAACGCCCACTATGACCAACATTGATTCATTCAAGGGCGAACACACCGTATACGAAAAGTAGGGGCCCCTACCGAAATGGGTGGGTGAAGTCCCAAAAGGTTGGTTGGGTGGAGGTGGTTGGGGGTGGATAATATCATAATGCAGATTTTAAGCAGGATAAAACTGTAAACAATATAATATCACAAATGAATGTAAAGAAGAACGGTTTCTTATAAGCAATTCGGCCCCCGCTTTCATGCATGCAATATTCACGCCAAATCAGTGTAACTGTACAATTTTCGGCAAACTTACTTCGAAAGTAGTACCTTGTATATTGAATGACAATATACGAGCTCTCTGTATGAACGAGTAGATTATACAAACATGCAAAATATCAATAATATGTGTCGTCCGATTTCCTCCGAAAAATACCAGAATTATTCGCATTATACACAAACTTTGCATCTTTGCACAACTCAGAGGCTGTCTGCGATAACCGGCTATAGAAGTCTAGCGCTCCGTTTTGTTAACCCTAAGAGCTTGTAAAAAATTTTCAAATTTTGATTTTTCAAACATATTCAAATATAAAATTTAATTGCGCATCTTCTTTTCCGCATGAAAAAACTCATAGTACGCGTATTTGTTGAATATTTGAACTTTGAAACTGTTCCGCTACTCTATGAACAGTGCACAGCGTAATACCTGTAAATTTTATTACGATATTCCCAAAATAAGGGGCTGAGCGCGAGTTGAAGTAAAAAAGAAATAAAATGTTGGTTTGGGGAAAAAATAGTGTTCCCTATTTATTTCAACAAATACACGCTCTTCATTCCTTCAAGAAGGAACTAATCATTCATGATTTAATTGCATGCCATTATTTGATTTCATGTTGATATTTAAATCTAGTTATAAGGAACAAAGTTTCACTTCTGACACATATGAATAACGAAATTCTTCTATATTAAGTAC
>JAUMHM010038829.1:0-15668 GCA_032362435.1 Melikaiella ostensackeni
TTAATAAGTGCTATAGTTTTTGCTTTCTCTTTAGGTAAAAGGTGCATTCTTATCTAATCCTATAGTGTTAATAAGCAGTCCAACTTTCACCTAAAGAGAATAAACAAACTGAAACTCTAAATAACTATTGTTAAATTAAAAATAATGATATTTTCTTCCATTTCATAAATTATTTTTAGTAATGTTCATTTTTTAGATGAGACAGTTCACATCCTTGAGGCTGCTGGAGCGAGGTACAGAAAGAAATATAAATCTGTTGAATCGACCCAGGCTCCACCAAAGTTTAGGGTACGGGTTTTCGAGGAAAATGAAGCAAAATTGTAAAGTTTTTTGAAGCCCAGTTTTGTAAGACACTTAAAGATTTGATCTGAAAAATACCCATTTCCGGTGAAAAATAAACCATCACATAATCTTTAAAAGGATCATGCCTGTAAGTCTTCTGCAGTATTTGAAGATTAATTCTTGAAAATACCCAATAACGGTGAAAAACTCTAACATAACCTTAAAAGGATTAAACTTGTTAGCTTTGTAAGAGACTTCAAAATTTGTTCTTTAAACTACCCAATTATGGTGAAAAAAGCCTGACATAACCTTAAAATAATAAAATTTTATTTTTATTCGAGGTTTAACGCAATTTCTGCTGAAAAATACCAATTTAAAGTGAAATTATCCTAACATAACCTTGAAATGCTCAAATTTGTAATTTTTCTACAATACTTGAAGATTTGTACTCAAAATGCCCATTTCTGGCGAAAAAAACTAACATAACCTAGAAACGTTCAAATTTATAAGTTTTCTGCAATATTCAGAGATTTTTTCTTAAAAATACCTATTTTCGGTGAAAAACCACTAACATAACCTTCAGATGTTTAAATTTGTGAGTTTTTCAAAGATAATTTGTGTATTTTGGTTGTTACTTACTCGTCTTTAATCAATAAATATTCATTTCCGGCCGTAAAGAAGAGACTTAACCTACAATTCTATAATTTGCGAATTTATTAATTCATTAGTTAATTATTCAATTCTATCGCTGCAATATGTGATAGCAGTCGCGGTGTATAGTTCGCGCCGAGTCACACCGAGTCATGAAGTCAGGTTGGAGTCAGATCGAAGTCGACAGTCATCGCTTGAATTCGTCGAAGTCAGCAACGAACGAATTTAAAAACTGGAGTCAGATGAAGTCACGCGGTATTATTAAAATAACGTTACATTGATTTCAGCGGACTTCGGAGTGAATAGCCCTTCGGCCTGAGCCGAACACGTTTGTACGCGTCGCGCTCGCGACACGCTAATTTGCTAATATCTTTAATTAATTAGCTGAATAAAAATTATATAAATACTCATCTGAAAAGCTAACATAACAAGGTGATAAATAAAACAAAACCTGAATCGATTCGATTAGTTGAACCGGAGATAATGAATTTAAAGTACGAGAAAATTAAGCATTTTATTAAATTTTATCGAAAGTTTGAATTAACATACTTCTCAAAAAAAAAATGTCTTAAAAAATTCGTATACAGGTGTAAGCTTATTCCTTGAATGGAAGCCGTAAAAAAATTCTCAGGTAATTCTAAATCCTAAAGTCAAAATAGGTGTACGATTTGTAAAAGAATGTTCCATACGTACAAATAAAAATGAAATATGACAAATGAACACTTACCTTTAATGTTTTCAACAACTGCAACTCACGAAAGACGGCGAAAGACAGAACTCAATAATACGATGCCACGAGGCACACGAGGCACACACGCCACGCGGCGATGGAGAAGAAAATAGAGATATTCGATCTCGATTCCATTTTGCCAAGATCGATCCAAATGGTCCGATTAATCGATCTTTTAAATCGATTTTTTATTTTCGTTTGGAAAATGACTGTTCATGTACCGAAAAGTCAGTGAATGATGCCAAAAGTGTCCGATTAACGTCGTGACATGCGTAACCTGTTTATTGCCCATGCACTGTAAAAAAAGTGGTTGAAAGTTGCGAGTCGGTTTGTAAACGTTTTACTATGATTGATGTGGTCATTCTAGAAGTTCATTGCGAACTTGCAGCGATTAACGGTGGAATTTTAAAATATTTGTGTCAATTTTATTGTAAAAGTGTAATATTACCACACTGAGCAGGGGACATAAAGTTACCAATGCTCAATGTGGTATATTTCAGCCATAGTGTAACCGATATTATAAGGTATTTTTACCAGGTTTCTTGAAATTTACGAAGTGTAGTGTAATCCGGTTTACAACAAAAGTGTAAAAAAGCAGAACGAGGGAAATTTTGACAGAATTTTGCAATTCCACTGTTAAACGTTTGATGGCGTTAAAGTGGAGAGTGTAGAGAAATCAAGAGAAATGGCGCCGGTCGCTCGCAAAATTCGCAAGAACGTGCTGCACATGTTGAATTGTAACGAATTTTAACAATCCCTTGTTTCAAATTTGAACACCCTCAAGTTCTATAGGCTTTCAATTTTTTTAATTCAAGAACGCGAGGCTTAGCATTTAAGGTATTATGGTCAAGATGCGGATTTTTCTATGGATTTTTACGAAAAAAATCATATTAATTCTAGAAAGCAAACGAGGAATATTTGCCCAAACAAAATTTTTTTTACTGCACAGTTGTTTCTAAAAAAAATTCGTAAAATTTACATTGAGTATATGAGAGGAGTGGTTTTCATTTAATTGCACAACTTCCACTTTATGGATCTACATGAAATATTTTTCACCTGTAGAATAAGCGTCAATTAGTAAGTAGCATTTTTGAACACGAAATTTTGCAGCACAGTAATTATGAAAAATTGATTACCAAAAGTGTTGTTCTATCAAATGCGCACACATGGCAACGATGTAAATTCTAGTAACTCGATGTGTGCGCGCTGCGTGCATTACGCATTACGGGATCGCAAGCGGACATACCCATCTCATCTCTGGACATACTGGCACTGACGTTTACTGAATTAGGTTAGGTCTCTAGGAATATTTCCTAGAGACTCTAATAGAAATTTTCTCTCTCGAACAAAAAGAGATAGAGCGCACCACAGCGTTTCCACAATTTAAAAAATTGGGGATTTCTTGAACTTAGCAGCTAACGTTTTGGTTTGCGCCGAAGTTCAACGTGATCATAATACCTTTAGTGTTGTGATATGTGGAGGTTCAGCGTAAAACAGATTTTTAAATTAGTCGTTGTCTACTTTTAATCCAAAAAAAAAACTATATACGTTTTATTGTTTCTCAAAGAACTTTTAATTATTTTATAAGTTGCTTTTTTTATATTCAGTTCTTTAAAAAATCCAGTTATGTTCCATAAATAAACATTTTTTAGCAATATTCACACATTTGTTTTCATTTTAATATTCTTTTCAAGATATAAAATTGCTGGGGTTGACGTAGCGCAGGCGCAGTGAAATACACCTCTGCCATTTTATATTGACAGTTGAAATTTTCCACAGGAACGTAAAATTACACTGCACTAAAAGTGTCGCTACGGGAATTTGACTGTCTGCATGTAAATTTCAAAATGTCGCATTACTTTTACAACATTTCAGTAAAATTACCACATTGGGCATTGGTAACTTTATGTCCAGTGCTCAGTGTGGTAATTTTCAACCTTTTTTTTTTACAGTGCAGATTCCTAGTAAAGAAGTTAGGATGAAATTTGAAAATACAAGTTAATATTGAATGCAATAGACTTTTTTAGTGAAAAACAGTTGGAATACATTTTTTATTTACAGAAATGAAGTGAACAGAAAGTTGTAATTAACTAGACTTGACGATTCTGCATCTGTGCAGTGAAAAAATCGAGGGAAAAATGTGTTTATGTTTAAATATCATTATAATTAATAATTTTCTTAACAAAAAATGCAAAGTTCATCCTCCTGAAAATATTTTGAATGGAATTGTTCTTCATGATAACGTCTAAATTTTGATTGCGACTGAATGCGAAAAAAAAATTTAAAGTAAATGAATCCTGCCCAATGAGAGATTTCGCATCCATTAGAGTATTATTTAATCTGAAGCAAATCGAAGAGAAGTCAATCTTCATTAATGCGAGAGTTCTCTTTAATTTGAATGCTAGTGAACGCGATTGAATGAGAGGAAAGTTTGGAGTGAAGTGAAAACTTCTTAATGCGAGTGTTCGCATTTATTTGAATGCTATTGAGCGCGAATGAATGAGAGGAAGTTTAGAGCAAATTGAAAACTTTAGAATGCGAGAGTTCAAATTATTGTAGCAAAATATGTGTTTCATGGTATTAATATAATCCACTGTATTAAAAATAATTAGTTGCAATGACGAGCAAGCCATAATTTCCTTAGAACTCAAAAAAAAACAATTGGTTAGATGTTACATTTGTCAGAAATTTGTGAATTTAAAGATTTATGACTTTTTTAAACAGCAATAAAGTCGAGGAAGAAATTTTTCTGAGGTCTAAGGAAATTATAGCTTGCTTCTCCTGGGCAGACCGAAGGCATGTAATACATAATACTATTTTTTTAAATTTCTTAAAAATGTCATTTTTGCTTATTTAAAAAAAAATTATAACTTCAACAAGTCATATTTTTATACTTTTAATTTTTAACTAGCATTTAATACCAAAAACTGCAAATGAAACGAAATTATCATAATTTCCGTAACCATAGGGAAATTTGTTTTAATTCTCATATTTGAACATTTTTTACGTCATTCAGACCAGTTCAAATTTCAAAAACTTATGAGAGTTTTTTATTTTTGTAATAACACGTAGAAATTTTGCAACACCAGACATTTTGGATTTTCAAAATTTTTATATTTTCTGTCCACTCTAATCAAGACCCGTAAATCATATACATTGTTCGTTGCCGGCTGTTTTTTTCTCCCGGGCGCGAAGTTCCGAAAAGCGTGTAGCAATGTATTTTTATGCACTGATTACGAATATGGCCAAGAAAATTGCGAAAAAAAAACAATTATCAATGTCAAAGTTTTAAAGAACCATGTCTTTGAAAAGACAAATTTTATGTTTACAACATCTTTTTTTCAAATCGTATACGGGCGGGAAGGCACTCCCGTGACTTATCACAGAAATAATTTTAGTCAAATCGCTAACCCTTTCAAACATCTCATGGGGGCGGAAAGCCATTCCTGTAACTGGTCACAGAAATAATTTTAGTCAAACCCCTAACCCTTTCCAACATCTCGTGGGGGCGGAAAGGCATTCCTTTGACTGGTGACACAAATAATGTTGGTCAAACCTCTAAAACTTTCCAACATCTCGTGGGGGCGGGAAGGCACCTGCGTGACTGGTCACAGAAATAATGTTGGTCAAACTCCTACCCCTTTCCAATGTCTCGTGGGGTCGGAAAGGCATTTCCGAGACTGGTCACAGAAATAATTTTAGTCAAACCCCTAACCCTTTCCAACATCTCGTGGATGCGGGAAGGCACCCCTGTGACTTGTCTCAGAAATAGTATTCGTCAAACTCCCACCCCTTCCCAACTTCTCGTGTGGACAGGAAGGCACCCCTGTGACTGGACACAGAAATAATTTTGGTCAAACCCCTACCCTTTGCCAACAGTTCGTAAGGGCGGGAAGGCACCCGTGTGACTGGTTACAGAAATAATATTGGTCAAACCCCTACCCTTTTCCTACGTCTCGTGGAGGGGGCGGAAAGGCATCCCTGTGACTAGTGACAGAAATAATAGCTTATATTTATTGTGCATTATTCTCGTAAATTAAACGAATAATCGATTATTTACGTAGAATCTCTGCTTAAAAACACATTTAAAAATATTTATCGTTGCCAGTAATTTTTTTTTTACTGGTACTGACCATTTTTTTTGGTACTGGTTTTTTTATACATAACCTTTTTTTAGGGGTCTTCTGTACCCCTTTTTGTGGAGAGTGTGAGTTCGATGACACCCACCCTAAGGAACGCTTGTCTAATCCTAAATCTGTATAATTATAAAAAAAGTAAGAAAAAAACTTTTTTTATAATTATAAAAATTTAGGACCAGACAAACATTCCTTAGTGATTTTTATTTAGTTTCCGAAACTATGTAAGTTCACGTGTTTTGTGCACAGATTAGAAGGAATTAAATTAATCGAAAATACATCATGTAAGTATGGAATTAAAAAAAAACCATGACAAAAAAATTGAAATTTCCAAACTTATATTTCACAAGAAAAAATAAAAACCATCTAAGTGCACATATTTTGTGGACAGATTAGAGAAAATCAAATTAATCGAAAATAAAGCATGTAAGTATGGAATTGAAAATAGCCATGAGAGGTGTGCCCACTGCTCGGATTAAGAGGAATTAAAAAATCGTTAAAAAAGTAGAAAAGAACTGGTTTCGGAGATAAACCTATTATTTCGTTGGGCACTTCTTTGGATGGAAAATTAGCACATTCTCACCGAAATTGTTAAAGAGTTTTTTATTCTTTGGTATTTTAACCATAGGAGTTCTCCTTCAGCAAAAATGTCGAGAGATTTTGCTAGAATTTCAAGACCAATTTGTAGCCCAAAACTCGACGAGTTAATTTTTTTCTTGAGTGTTTTTTTTTTGTTTAAATTGATGTTTTTAATTCCTAGCATTTTTCTTTAAATCAATTGTTATTTTTTTAGAAATATTGTACTATATTTTAATCTGTCAATAGTAATAAGTTTACAAGATTTTAAAGATTTCCAAGCAATTCCAGGGATTTTAAGAGATTTTTTCAAATGGATTTCAAAGGCATTTCAAAGGTCTTCCACAGATTTTAAGGGTCTTCAAAAGATAATGTGGGATTTCAAGAGATTCAAAAGATTTTGAGTTATTTTAAAAGGTTCCAAAGATCTTCAAGAGATGTCAACAATTTCAAAGGATTCAATGGATTAGAATGGTTTCCACGGATTTTAAGGGATTTCGATGAATTTCTAGAGAACTTCAGGGAATAAATTAAATTTTATTTCAAGGGATTTATACGGATTTTAATGATTGCCAGAGATATGAAAGAAGGTTGAAAAATTTTACAGGATTTTGAAGATTTTAAATTATTCTAAAAGATTCCAAACAATTCCAAGAGATTTCGAAAATTTCAAGAGATGTGAAAAAATTTTACAAGATTTAAGATATTTTATTGGTCCTCCAAGTATTTAAAGAATTTCAGGGGATTTTTAAGATTTCAAGGTATTTCTACGGATTTGAACAGATCTCAAATATTTTCAAAGATTTTGGGAGCGCAAAAATCGTATGTTTTCCGAAGTGAATAACCCCCCTATAAAATCTAATATAATAAATATCTTTCGATTTTCTGTAATTTCTAAAACAGCAAAACAACGGGAGATTTTTCGTTTACATCATTGTGGTCGGAAATCAATTCACAATAAGCGTGGGAAATATATCCTAGCAGGGGCAGTCGTTTTAATTATTTAAAGGGTTGTTTTAAGATCCCCTAAATACTGAAATAAGAAAGTCAACATCAGCATTGCCTACAAAATGAAGAAAACAATCAAAACTGCCAATTTTTCAATAAGAAATGATTGCAAATTGACACCGGTCGATAAGCACGTTTTTTTAATTTTGGCAAAGAAATGTATCCAGGAAACTTCAAAGTTGAAAGAGCGCCCAGTAAAAAAAAAACTAATTGCGACGAATGGCGGCGAATTAACATTTTTGAATTCGCCCGAAACTTGCTTTCTGATTCGTTGAAACAAATTGAGCCCGCGTGAACTGAATGCGTGTCAATTTGCCTTAATTCGTGGTCAAGGTCATTTCGACAAAAATTAATAAAAAGTGCATGTCTAAAGAGTCGAACCAACGATCCCAGGTGTATGAGTCCACAGGGCGACCAGTGAGCTACGGAACTCTTTGATAGTTATTTACAACGGATCGTTTATGGTGAGCGCGTTGGTTATAACTTATGAATTCGATTGAATAGACCAAACATTAATTGCATTCGCGGTGACAAATTTAGGCGAATTAGAATTTTTCTTCAAACCGGGCGAATTAAACTGGATTGTCCTGCACTGAAATTCATTTGTGCTGATGAATACACACGAATTGGTTCCCCTAAAAAATTTTTGCTGAATTCGGGCGAATAGGATATTTGGAGATTATATTACTTTTCACGAATTTCCATGAATTCACAACCTGCTCCAATTCGTGATTGTCGTAAAGCGAGATTCACGAGGGCTCCTAGCGTATTCTTTTCAATTTGCCCCAATTAGTTTCTTTTTACTGGGCTCTCAGTGAGACATTTGTTCCTCACTATTGAAGTAAGATTCCTGGAAATCTTTAGATCGATGCAGTAAAAATAGACGGAAATATCAATTACGTGACTAAGCACGCGACGCCGTCTACGATTGCAAGGGCTTCTCAATGTTCGCTTGTACTCTTGACGGTACCCGCCTACAAAGGACGCGACTTTTCAATAATAACTAAATATTTTACAACCTACCCCTTGCCCCCCATTGATAGAAAATCGACTGCTTTATATTTTTTTTGGCTTTCGTTTGTTCTCTTCTTTACAGTAATAAAGAATGTAAACAAACCGTCTTGTGCCTTTGTTTTTAAATTTCCACTATCAAAAGGCCTCAGTGCCTCAAATTTTTTCGGACTGTGCAGATCGCTTTCTGATTTTTTAGATCAAATAGAATCAATATTTTTTGTTTCATTATACTGTAAAACATTATAAATGGACATTTTTAGTTATTTCTAAGTTCGTGAATTATGTCAGAATTCCAAGTAGGCCGAAAAAGTCGTGATTTTTGATGTTAGGAAATTTTGATTTGCTTGCTTGAATGTTTAGGGCATGTTAAAACAGCCCTTAAAATAAAATCAACGACTTTTCCGACTAGTATATGTTTCCCACATTTTTTAAAATTTATTTCCAACACTAACAGTATAATAAAATAATCTCATGTGATTTTGGTTTTTTTGGAAATGTCGATTTCCTTGCTTGAATGTTGAAGGAAAGTTAAAACAACCCTTAAAATAAATTCAAACACTTTTCCTTGTAGAAAACGCTTCCTGCACTCATTTTTAAGAAATTTTCTACCCCAATAATTGAATCAAATAATCTCTCGATGTTTTGGTTTTTGGAAAAAGGTTTGTTTCCTTGTTTTAGTATTTAGGGGATGTTAAAACAACTTTTTAAATAATTAAAACGACTGCCGTTGCTAGGATATATTTCCTACGTTTATTGTGAATTGATTTCCGACCACAATGATATAATCGAATATCGAAAGTAATCGAAATCCCTTGAAATCCCACCAAGAACACTAGTACTATCTTGAAGTATAGTATCTCAGGCGTATATCCCCCACTTTTTAGCGGAAAATATTAAAAATGAACAAAGTTATGGTTATTTATGTGGAAAAAAATATATTCAAAAATTTGTTACTCTTCATTTTTTTTTCACCATGTTCATCAAAATTTCATTAGAAGTATGATATGACCTGCATTCAGAAGCATTCCGGTATAAGTAGAAAAAATTTCAAACCAGTATATAAAAACTCCATGAATTATCCTTACTTTTTCACGCTGGGGTCTAACAGAACCCCTTTGAAATACCTTCGAGATCCATTTGAAAGAATCTCTTAAAACCCCCGGAATTGTTTGGAAATCTTTGAAATCCTGTTAAGTTATTACTATTGACTAATTAAAATATCCTTCAATATTTATACTCAAAAAGTTAACAACAGATTTGAAGAAAAATGCTAGGAAAAAAAACGTCAATTAAAAAAACCATTCAAGAAATGAATAACCTCTCGAGTTTTGGGCTACAAATTGGTCTCAGAATCCTACCAAAGTCTCTTGACATTTTTGCTGCAAGAGGAATCCTATGGTTAAAATACCAAATAATAAAAATTTTTTAACAATAAATGAGAATTTGAGATACCATATTGCCGCAGTGATGAATTCGATAAAAATTTTATTCAAATCTTTATGATAATATGACGCTTAAATCGAAACCTAAATTTTAACTTCTTGTCCCATAATTTAAACTGGACCTTGAGTTACAATACCAAAGAATAAAAATAATTATTTAATGATAAATGAGAATTTGGGTTACATTTTTGTCGAAGTTACGAATTGAAGTGATGAACAATCTTTTAAATCCTTATAATAATATGACGCCTAAATTTTAAATTCTTGTACCGCTCTTTAAAGTGACCCTTTTATTAAAACGACAAAGCATGAAGATAATTTTTCAATGATCAATGCGAATTGGGGTTACATTTTTGTCGAAGTGATGAATTGCAAAAATTGATCTTTTAAATCCTCATGATAATATGACGCCTAAGTTTTAAATTCTTGGCCCACTATTTAAAGAGACCCTTTGAATAAAATAACAAAGAATAAAGATACCTTTTTGATAATAAATGCGAGTTGGGGTTACATTTTTGTCGAAGTGATGAATTGAAAAAAATGGTTTTTAAATCCTTATGATAATATGACGCCTGAATTTTAAATCCTTATCTCACTATTCAAAGCGACCCTTTAGTAAAAATGCCAAAAAATAAAAATAATTTCTCAATGATAAATACGAGTTTGGGTTACATTTTTGTCGAATTGATGAATTGCAAAAAATTGTCTTTTAAATCCTCATATAATATGAATATAATAATATATAATATGGAAGGTAATATGAAATATGAATCTAAAATTTTGAGGAGAAGGGCCTGAAAATAAAAATTGTGATTGTCTTGAGTTGCACTGCAAGAGATAAAATAAAGACTAGGAGTGAACCACGAACTAGACATAAAAACGTCTTGAGCATGTCTTGATTATGTCTTATAATTGCGGGCTAATTGAAGACTGAATGAAGTCGAATTATTTTTGATCGGCTTCTTATAGAAGTGAACTCTATGTTTTTAAACGAGCTCTTCGAGAGAGTCGGCGGCTGAGTAATCAGCCGTGTACGAGTACATAGGTCGGACGACCAGCAGCCGTGTCAAGGGTGAAGCCACTGTCTTCATCTCTGGGCACAATCGCTAGAATTACGAGCTTCAAGGGTGAGAAGCAGAATCTCTTCTGTAATCCTAACACTTTGAATCCTCGCAGTGTGGAAAATTCTGCAACCTAGGAACTGAATCGGGCTTCTTTTCCAAAGTGGCAGAGAGATCCACACAATTTTCCTACGCGAATGAGTATCCCAACCAAGAGCTATTCCACGAGCGCAGGCATTTTATGCCGTTCTTAAATATCCTGCATGAGCAGTATCTAAACAGTTCTCCTTAGCGAATGAGGCCCTGCACAAAAGGAAAGCAGGGATCTCTGCACTTGAAGAAATCTTTTTACCTCATGAGCAAATCGCGACTTTTCCAAAAATTGGAATTATTTTATATTGAATTAGAAGTTAATGCGATTTGAATATTATAATATCATAAAAGCGTGAATCGTTTAATAAGAAATTATAATCAACGAGTAAATTAAAATAGAAGCAAGAATTAGTGCCCAGAGGTCCTATGTGAGAG
The DNA here is from genome assembly GCA_032362435.1 of Melikaiella ostensackeni. Taxonomy (NCBI): domain Eukaryota; kingdom Metazoa; phylum Arthropoda; class Insecta; order Hymenoptera; family Cynipidae; genus Melikaiella; species Melikaiella ostensackeni. Next base: position 11,429 of record JAUMHM010038829.1, read on the forward strand.
ATAGAGTATAAATAGCGATATACTCGTAGTATGGCGACTGAAGCACTTGCTTCGGGCGCCATCGCAAAATGGGGCGCCAAAACTCGAGAAATTTTGAAAAAAGTTTCCAAACTCAAATTTTTTTGCATTCTTTTCAACTGGTGGCCAAAAAAATGTTAACCTGAAAAATGGAATAAACAAGTAGCGCCCCTTTTTTCCAAGTACGGAATCACTAAACCTTCTTTCACGGTGATTAGTAATTGAGAATCAGCGCTCATTGGTTGGAATTTCATCTAAATAACTTTTCACCAATAAGAGCTGATTCTTCACTGAAAATTTTCAGTTTTTGCACACAGTATGAAGAAGCTTATTCTTTGTTCGATTTAACAAAAATACTATTTCACTGGTTTATTTTCGACACTGCTAGCCAGTTACCATCGATAAACGTAAATTAAGTATTCCAATCTGAAAATTAACCTAATTAGATTGTATAAGCACATTCACACGAGAAGGTAAAAAAGATTATACATATTCTAAAATATCGAACCGTGAATTTTTCTGAATATTGACGATAAAAACATACGACTTTTTTCAAAGAGTGGGGGGGCAGAAATTTTGAAATTGTCCTAGAGTGCCAGAAAAGTTTGCTACGGCTCTGCAAATAGCATAAGTCTTGGAATATTTTACATTTATGTAAAAAGAAGGCTAATTAAGAAAACTAAATACCATACGATAGCGAATAGTTTCCACTTATATAAAAAGATAGTAGATATGAATAATAAGAGAGAAAATCCAATTGTATGGAAGAAAATCAAATAAAATTTTAAAGAAGGCGTGGCGCAAGAAATCATAATTCACACCCACGTGCTGCAAAACACACAGGAGCACCGAACAACAACAACCCAGAAGGAAACCACAAGAGGGAGGTCGAGGTGCTATGCAATTAACTTGCTAGAGGGGTTTCCTCGTCAAGGCACTTGTAGATACGGGAGCCGAGTTAACCTGTATATGTGAGGAATTTATGGCTCCAAACAAAGACAGATTCAGCATATTTCCAACACTACTGCTCAGTGGCGTGACCCTTGCAGGACCCATAGGGGACAAGGCCACGCGACTGCATGAGCGAATTTAGGCTGCCGTGCAGCTGCCAAACCAGATGATCCAGGTAACTTTTGTGGTAGTCCCCAGATTAACCAGAACGTGCATTATAGGAATAGACGTTCTGGATCAATTCAGAGCTAAAATAAACTTAGACACAAGGAGACTAACGTTTCCACATTTGAAAGGAAAACCCTCGATCCCAATTATAAAAGACCAGGAAAAGGAGGAAGAATCATTGACACGATACGATGTTAACGGAGTGAGGCAGAAAATGAACCACCTCCTGCCAGATAAACAAAATCTCAACAACTACCTCACGGACGTTGCAGGAACCGGTTTTACTCAAAAAGCCTAAGGAACTCATCTCAATGGACTTCTTTGGACCTTTTACCTCCACAAGATTTGGATATGAACACATTCTAGTTGTCATGGACACATTCTCTAAATACACCAAGCTTTACCCTCCGAGAAAGGCAACAACGCAAGCTTTATTGACACTGTGGGCAAACCTGAGAGAGTTTTGTCGGACAGGGGTACTCAGTTTACGAGAGCAAAATGGAGACAGGCATGAAGAGAGAGGCATAAAAATAACACGTCAATACAACACCCTTAGGCCAATATGGTAGAGAGGGTGAATCGAGAATTAGCACGTACGTTCCGAACACTACTAGCGCACGATAAGCACAACTTATGGTACTCTCAGATTCACAATATAGAAACCATCATATATGAATCATACCATGAAACCATAGGAATGACCCCCCATGAAGCACACGGGAACAAGAAGCCGCTGAGATTGTGGGAGGAACTTATGCCACCCGAACAAGAGGAAAGACGGAGCGATCATCAAAAGCTCATTATGATTATCCACAATCGCATCAAAGAAAGTCGAGAAAAAAAATACAGAAGCTTGATGAAAATAAGAAAGAGTAACATTCGAAGATAGAGAATAGATACTAGCTCGTGCATGAAATGTGTCCAACGTTACCAGTGGAGCCATGACAAAGTTCTTGGCGCTTTATGAAGGACCGCACACGGTAAAGAAACAAGTTGCCAGGAACGTGTACATCCTGCAGCACCCAGTCACAGCAAAGAGAGGAAACAATATCACGCTGTGGACGTCAAGAAATATGCCGAGCGGGAAGGAATAGTGGAAGGGATAAAGGACGCTTCTCAGCAAAGGCAGCGCTGTATGGGCGTCATTAGCCAACAGACCTTCGCAGCAAAAAGCCGCAATGCCAGAAGTAACTACTCAATAATTCGCCACAGACATCTGTGAAAACGTCGCCATCCAGTGCAATATGGGAGAACAGGACCTTGCCAGCGTGGAGTGACATGCAGTGAAGAGAAGCAAATCACGACAAAAGCCCGACACATAAACAGGAGACGAAGGCCTCCAGCTAAGAAGAAGGAGATAATGACAGTGCATGGAGTAGACCCGTACCGGATAAAGGCAATGAAGAAAAATGCTAAGTCAAGCATACACGAGGAGCTGCTGAGACCAGGCAATCCCGAGACAGGGAGAAAAGACCAACAGAGTGAGGAAATCAACGAAACCCTGATGCCAGTAGTAAACTGCATCAGGGTGGTTGAGGAGAAGAACCAAGCAAGCGAGGGAAAAAAAAACAGAGAGGAGAAAGAAATCAACTGGCCCAAGAACGACAACTGTGCAAAGAAACCCAGCAGACAGGACGCACTGTACGCGCAGGTGCTTCAAGGTAATAAACAAGGGCGAAACCGAAAGAGGAAAGAGCCAGAACCAAGGCTCATTGTTTGTGAGATCAAAAGAACCACGGAGGAGGCACGAGCCAAGAAAGCAGCCATTACCCGCATGGGAAAGGCGTGGAGTCCGACTCTGAATAATGACATCGATCCCGCAAATTTTCGAATCTAGTCACCATTGCAAGCGTGGCCTATTACAGCAACATGGCAAAGAATCGAAAGAGACCATCGCAGGCCCGGTGAAACAGATCTTGTCTGTCTCCTTCGCTCATTAACAGGTGGGAATATAAACAAATGAGAGTGAGCGAGACACTCACATGGGGAAAACCTTCATTTGTTTTCCCTATGTGAGTGTCTCGCTCACTCTTATTTGTTTATGTTCACACACGTATTAACGTGTGTGAACATAAACAAATAAGAGTGAGCGAGACACTTTCGCTCATTAGAGCGAAAGAGACAGACAAGATCTGTTTCCTCGGGCCTGGACCATCGAGCACATCCCAATAACAATAATAGGCTAGACTACTTGTATTTGAAATTCTAACGCTGGGAAATCAAGACACTCACGTTACAGTTTCAAATAGGGGTGCAGTTGTGACATGCAAATTACGCAAGTCCCCTCATATTTGACAACCAGTAAGCCGTAAGAGTAGTTAGCTCGCGAGAGCAGCAGCCTACAGGGGCCACAACAGGGCGCGCACTCTCAACTTATCACCCACACTCTCGGTGGGACTAGAGAAGGGAGCTCACGGAAAACGGCATAAAAAGGCCGAGCGTGAGCTCTTCGAGACAGTCGGCCATGATCCAATGAATAGTCTAGCCACTCTAGCTCCTTAATTCGTCCTCAGTCACGCAACCGCACAGTTTCGCCATTTTGTTACCGTAGCCACGCAGTTTGAACTTGAGGCGTAATTCTCTGTGCGACAAAATATTATAGGAAAATCAGTATATATAGGAATATATAATATATGAATAGTGAAGGAATTAATGACAAAAAATATAGAAACTACAAAGGAGTGATTTATTGTAAAACACTGATATGAAAATAAATTATGTGAAGAACAGAATGGTACTTTGTAAATAATAGTGAATAAGAGTGGTATAGGAAAAGCATAAAAATTTGGATATTTATGAGAATTAATCACATTTTCAAAATCGCCGTTTAACAGTATATAATTGTATGATGAAACTCAAATGATATTAGTATACGTAATTCTCATGTAACAATTTTTTTTTTGAGAAAAAGATCTGCAAAATCAACAGAGGTCCGTAACGATGGTGAAGCCACTGTCTTCATCTCTGGGCACAACCGCTAGAGTCACGAGCTTTGTTGTGTCTTGATAATACAAAATTAGTTTTTAAAAACTTTAATATTTCTCTTTACAGTGTTGTATTTCGTCACTAACGAATAGATTCTTGGGACTTTCCCACATAACGA